>JAHCLQ010000594.1:0-185306 GCA_023678885.1 Pogostemon cablin | reverse complement strand
AAAAGAAAATATGCATCGAAACAAAGGAAATATTGATCATAACGAGAAAACGTGCATCAAAAAGAAGGAATTCTGCATCCAAACGAATGAAATGTTGATCGTAACAAGAAAAAGAGCATCAAAATGAAGGAAATATGCATCAAAAACGAAGGTAATATTGATCGTAAAAAGAGAAAATTGAGAATCAAACGAAGGAAATATGCATCGAAGCAAAGGAAATATTGATCATAACGAGAAAACGAGCTTCAAAAAGAAGGAAACTGCATCAAAACGAATGAAAAAGAAAATGTTGCATGATCGTAAAAACAACAAAAGAAGCATCAAAATGAAGGAAATATGCATCGAAACAAAGGAAAATGTTGATCGTAATGAGAAAATGAGCCTTAAAAAGAAGGAAATATTAATTTAAACGAAGTAAATATTGATCGTAATGAGAAAAGGAGCATTAAGAAGATGGAAATATGCATCGAACAAAGGAAATATTGATCATAAACGAGAAAATGAGCATCAAAAAAGAAGGAAATATATATCGAAACAAAGGAAACATAGATCATAACGAGAAAAACGAGCATCAAAAAGAAGGAAATCTGCATCAAAACGAATGAAATGTTGATAATAACAAGAAAAGAGCATCAAAATGAAGGAAATATGCATCGAAACGAAGGAAATGTTGATCGTAAACTAGAAAATGAGCATTAAAATGAAGGAAAATTCATCGAAATGAAGAAAATGTTGATCGTAATGAGAAAAGGAGCGTAAAAAAAAGGAAATCTTGCATCGAAACGAATAAAATGTTGATCGTAACAAGAAAAGGAGCATCAAAATGGAGAAATGTGTATCGAAACAAAGGAAATGTTGATCGTAACGAGGAAATAATCATTAAAATGAATGAAATATTCATCCAAATGAAGGAAATGTTGATCGTAATGAGAAAAGAAGCTTCAAAATAAAGTAAATATGCATCGAAACAAATGAAACATTGATCATAAACGATAAAACGAGCATCAAAAAGTTGGAAATATGCATCGAAACAAAGAAAATATTGATCATAACGAGAAAACGAACATCAAAAAGAAGGAAATCTGCATCGAAACGAATGAAATGTTTATCGTAACAAGAAAAGGAGCATCAAAATGAAGGAAATATGCATTGAAACGAAGGAAATGCTGATCATAACGAGAAAAAGCGCATCAAAATGAAGGAAATATACATCGAAACGAAGAGAATGTTGATCATAACGAGAAAATGAGAATTAAATATGAAGGAAATAATTGATCATAAAACGATAAAACGAGCATCATAAAGAAGGAAATTTGCATCGAAACGAATGAAATGTTGATCATAACAAGAAAAGGAGCATCAAAATGAAGGAAATATACTTTGAAACGAAGGAAATGTTGATCGTAATGAGAAAAGAAGCATCAAATAGAAGGAAATATGCGTCGAAACAAAGGAAACATTGATCATAACGAGAAAACGAGCATAAAAAGAAGGAAATATGTATCGAAACAAGGAAACATTGATCAAAACGAGAAAACGAGCATCAAAATGAAGGAAATCTGCATCGAAACGAATGAAATATTGATCGTAACAAGAAAAGGAGCATCAAAATGAAGGAAATATGCACCGAAACGAAGGAAATGTTAATCGTAACGAGAAAATGAGCATTAAAATGAAGAAAATATTCATTGAAACGAAGGAAATGTTGATCGTAATGAGAAAAGGAGCATCAAAATGAAGGAAATATGCATCGAAACAAATGAAATATTGATCATAACGAGAAAACGAGCATCAAAAAGTAGGAAATCTGCATCGAAACGAATGAAATGTTGATCGTAACAAGAAAAGGAGCATCAAAATGAAGTAAATATGCATCGAAACGAAGGAAATGCTGATCGTAACGAGAAAAAGTGCATCAAAATGAAGGAAATATACATCGAAACAAAGAAAATGTTGATCATAACGAGAAAATGAGCATTAAAATGATGGAAATATTCATAGAAACGAAGGAAATGTTGATCGTACTGAGAAAAGGAGCATCAAAATGATGTAAATCTGCATCGAAACGAATGAAATGTTGATTGTAACGAGAAAAGGAGCATCAAAATGAAGGAAATATGCATCGAAACGAAGGTAATATAGATTGTAACGAGAAAATGAGAATCAAAACGAAGGAAATATACATCGAAACCAAGGAGATATTGATCGTAATGAGAAAACGAGCGTAAAAAAAAGGAAATCTGCATCGAAACGAATAAAATGTTGATCGTAACAAGAAAAGGAGCATCAAAATGAAGGAAATATGCTTCGAAACTAAGGAAATGTTGATCGTAACGAAAAAATGAGCATTAAAATGAAGGAAATATTCATCGAAACGAAGGAAATATTAATCGTAATGAGAAAAGAAGCATCAAAATGACGGAAATATGCGTCGAAACAAAGGAAATATTGATCATAACGAGAAAACGAGCATAAAAAAGAAGGAAATATGTATCGAAACAAAGGAAACATTGATCATAACGAGAAAACGAACATAAAAAAGAAGGAAATCTGCATCGAAACGAATGAAATGTTGATCGTAACAAGAAAAGGAACAATAAAATGAAGGAAATATGCATCAAAACGAAGGAAATGTTGATCATAACGAGAAAATGAGCATTAAAATGAAGAAAATATTCATTGAAACGAAGGAAATGTTGATCGTAATGAGAAAAGGAGCATCAAAATGAAGGAAATATGCATCGAAACAAAGGAAATATTGATCATAACGAGAAAATGAGCATAAAAAAGAAGGAAATCTGCATCGAAATGAATGAAATGTTGATCGTAAAAAGAAAAGGAGCATCAAAATGAAGTAAATATGCATCGAAACGAAGGAAATGTTGATCGTAACAAGAAAAGGAGCATTAAAATGAAGGAAATATGATTCAAAACGAAGATAATAATGATCGTAAAGAGAAAATGAGAATCAAACGAAGGAAATATGCATCGAAGCAAAGGAAACATTGATCATAACGAGAAAACGAGCATCAAAAAGAAGGAAATCTGCATCGAAACGAATGAAATGTTGATCATAACAAGAAAAAGAGCATCAAGATGAAGGAAATATGCATCGAAACGAATGAAATATTGATCTTAACGAGAAAATGAGCATTAAAATGAAGGAAATATTCATTGAAACGAAAGAAATGTTGATCATAATGAGAGAAGGAGCATCAAACTAAAGAAAATATGCATCGAAACAAAGGAAATATTGATCATAACGAGAAAACGTGCATCAAAAAGAAGGAATTCTGCATCCAAACGAATGAAATGTTGATCGTAACAAGAAAAAGAGCATCAAAATGAAGGAAATATGCATCAAAACGAAGGTAATATTGATCGTAAAGAGAAAATGAGAATCAAACGAAGGAAATATGCATCGAAGCAAAGGAAATATTGATCATAACGAGAAAACGAGCTTCAAAAAGAAGGAAATCTGCATCAAAACGAATGAAATGTTGATCGTAACAAGAAAAGAAGCATCAAAATGAAGGAAATATGCATCGAAACAAAGGAAATGTTGATCGTAATGAGAAAATGAGCCTTAAAATGAAGGAAATATTAATTTAAAACGAAGTAAATATTGATCGTAATGAGAAAAGGAGCATTAAGATGATGGAAATATGCATCGAAACAAAGGAAATATTGATCATAACGAGAAAATGAGCATCAAAAAGAAGGAAATATATATCGAAAAAAAGGAAACATAGATCATAACGAGAAAACGAGCATCAAAAAGAAGGAAATCTGCATCAAAACGAATGAAATGTTGATAATAACAAGAAAAGGAGCATCAAAATGAAGGAAATATGCATCGAAACGAAGGAAATGTTGATCGTAACTAGAAAATGAGCATTAAAATGAAGGAAATATTCATCGAAATGAAGAAAATGTTGATCGTAATGAGAAAAGGAGCGTAAAAAAAAGGAAATCTGCATCGAAACGAATAAAATGTTGATCGTAACAAGAAAAGGAGCATCAAAATGGAGGAAATGTGTATCGAAACAAAGGAAATGTTGATCGTAACGAGGAAATAATCATTAAAATGAATGAAATATTCATCCAAATGAAGGAAATGTTGATCGTAATGAGAAAAGAAGCTTCAAAATAAAGTAAATATGCATCGAAACAAATGAAACATTGATCATAACGATAAAACGAGCATCTAAAAGTTGGAAATATGCATCGAAACAAAGAAAATATTGATCATAACGAGAAAACGAACATCAAAAAGAAGGAAATCTGCATCGAAACGAATGAAATGTTTATCGTAACAAGAAAAGGAGCATCAAAATAAAGGAAATATGCATTGAAACGAAGGAAATGCTGATCATAACGAGAAAAAGCGCATCAAAATGAAGGAAATATACATCGAAACGAAGAGAATGTTGATCATAACGAGAAAATGAGAATTAAAATGAAGGAAATATTGATCATAACGATAAAACGAGCATCATAAAGAAGGAAATTTGCATCGAAACGAATGAAATGTTGATCATAACAAGAAAAGGAGCATCAAAATGAAGGAAATATACTTTGAAACGAAGGAAATGTTGATCGTAATGAGAAAAGAAGCATCAAATAGAAGGAAATATGCGTCGAAACAAAGGAAACATTGATCATAACGAGAAAACGAGCATAAAAAGAAGGAAATATGTATCGAAACAAGGGAAACATTGATCATAACGAGAAAACGAGCATCAAAATGAAGGAAATCTGCATCGAAACGAATGAAATATTGATCGTAACAAGAAAAGGAGCATCAAAATGAAGGAAATATGCACCGAAACGAAGGAAATGTTAATCGTAACGAGAAAATGAGCATTAAAATGAAGAAAATATTCATTGAAACGAAGGAAATGTTGATCGTAATGAGAAAAGGAGCATCAAAATGAAGGAAATATGCATCGAAACAAATGAAATATTGATCATAACGAGAAAACGAGCATCAAAAAGTAGGAAATCTGCATCGAAACGAATGAAATGTTGATCGTAACAAGAAAAGGAGCATCAAAATGAAGTAAATATGCATCGAAACGAAGGAAATGCTGATCGTAACGAGAAAAAGTGCATCAAAATGAAGGAAATATACATCGAAACAAAGAAAATGTTGATCATAACGAGAAAATGAGCATTAAAATGATGGAAATATTCATAGAAACGAAGGAAATGTTGATCGTACTGAGAAAAGGAGCATCAAAATGATGTAAATCTGCATCGAAACGAATGAAATGTTGATTGTAACGAGAAAAGGAGCATCAAAATGAAGGAAATATGCATCGAAACGAAGGTAATATAGATTGTAACGAGAAAATGAGAATCAAAACGAAGGAAATATACATCGAAACCAAGGAGATATTGATCGTAATGAGAAAACGAGCGTAAAAAAAAGGAAATCTGCATCGAAACGAATAAAATGTTGATCGTAACAAGAAAAGGAGCATCAAAATGAAGGAAATATGCTTCGAAACTAAGGAAATGTTGATCGTAACGAAAAAATGAGCATTAAAATGAAGGAAATATTCATCGAAACGAAGGAAATATTAATCGTAATGAGAAAAGAAGCATCAAAATGACGGAAATATGCGTCGAAACAAAGGAAATATTGATCATAACGAGAAAACGAGCATAAAAAAGAAGGAAATATGTATCAAAACAAAGGAAACATTGATCATAACGAGAAAACGAACATAAAAAAGAAGGAAATCTGCATCGAAACGAATGAAATGTTGATCGTAACAAGAAAAGGAACAATAAAATGAAGGAAATATGCATCAAAACGAAGGAAATGTTGATCATAACGAGAAAATGAGCATTAAAATGAAGAAAATATTCATTGAAACGAAGGAAATGTTGATCGTAATGAGAAAAGGAGCATCAAAATGAAGGAAATATGCATCGAAACAAAGGAAATATTGATCATAACGAGAAAATAAGCATAAAAAAGAAGGAAATCTGCATCGAAATGAATGAAATGTTGATCGTAAAAAGAAAAGGAGCATCAAAATGAAGTAAATATGCATCGAAACGAAGGAAATGTTGATCGTAACAAGAAAAGGAGCATTAAAATGAAGGAAATATGATTCAAAACGAAGATAATAATGATCGTAAAGAGAAAATGAGAATCAAACGAAGGAAATATGCATCGAAGCAAAGGAAACATTGATCATAACGAGAAAACGAGCATCAAAAAGAAGGAAATCTGCATCGAAACGAATGAAATGTTGATCATAACAAGAAAAAGAGCATCAAGATGAAGGAAATATGCATCGAAACGAATGAAATATTGATCTTAACGAGAAAATGAGCATTAAAATGAAGGAAATATTCATTGAAACGAAAGAAATGTTGATCATAATGAGAGAAGGAGCATCAAACTAAAGAAAATATGCATCGAAACAAAGGAAATATTGATCATAACGAGAAAACGTGCATCAAAAAGAAGGAATTCTGCATCCAAACGAATGAAATGTTGATCGTAACAAGAAAAAGAGCATCAAAATGAAGGAAATATGCATCAAAACGAAGGTAATATTGATCGTAAAGAGAAAATGAGAATCAAACGAAGGAAATATGCTTCGAAGCAAAGGAAATATTGATCATAACGAGAAAACGAGCTTCAAAAAGAAGGAAATCTGCATCAAAACGAATGAAATGTTGATCGTAACAAGAAAAGAAGCATCAAAATGAAGGAAATATGCATCGAAACAAAGGAAATGTTGATCGTAATGAGAAAATGAGCCTTAAAATGAAGGAAATATTAATTTAAACGAAGTAAATATTGATCGTAATGAGAAAAGGAGCATTAAGATGATGGAAATATGCATCGAAACAAAGGAAATATTGATCATAACGAGAAAATGAGCATCAAAAAGAAGGAAATATATATCGAAACAAAGGAAACATAGATCATAACGAGAAAACGAGCATCAAAAAGAAGGAAATCTGCATCAAAACGAATGAAATGTTGATAATAACAAGAAAAGGAGCATCAAAATGAAGGAAATATGCATCGAAACGAAGGAAATGTTGATCGTAACTAGAAAATGAGCATTAAAATGAAGGAAATATTCATCGAAATGAAGAAAATGTTGATCGTAATGAGAAAAGGAGCGTAAAAAAAAGGAAATCTGCATCGAAACGAATAAAATGTTGATCGTAACAAGAAAAGGAGCATCAAAATGGAGGAAATGTGTATCGAAACAAAGGAAATGTTGATCGTAACGAGGAAATAATCATTAAAATGAATGAAATATTCATCCAAATGAAGGAAATGTTGATCGTAATGAGAAAAGAAGCTTCAAAATAAAGTAAATATGCATCGAAACAAATGAAACATTGATCATAACGATAAAACGAGCATCTAAAAGTTAGAAATATGCATCGAAACAAAGAAAATATTGATCATAACGAGAAAACGAACATCAAAAAGAAGGAAATCTGCATCGAAACGAATGAAATGTTTATCGTAACAAGAAAAGGAGCATCAAAATGAAGGAAATATGCATTGAAACGAAGGAAATGCTGATCATAACGAGAAAAAGCGCATCAAAATGAAGGAAATATACATCGAAACGAAGAGAATGTTGATCATAACGAGAAAATGAGAATTAAAATGAAGGAAATATTGATCATAACGATAAAACGAGCATCATAAAGAAGGAAATTTGCATCGAAACGAATGAAATGTTGATC
Source organism: Pogostemon cablin (assembly GCA_023678885.1). Lineage (NCBI taxonomy): Eukaryota > Viridiplantae > Streptophyta > Magnoliopsida > Lamiales > Lamiaceae > Pogostemon > Pogostemon cablin. The sequence goes on along the minus strand of JAHCLQ010000594.1, from coordinate 177,569 downwards.
ATTACAAGAAAAGGAGCATCAAAATGAAGGAAATATACTTTGAAACGAAGGAAATGTTGATCGTAATGAGAAAAGAAGCATCAAATAGAAGGAAATATGCGTCGAAACAAAGGAAACATTGATCATAACGAGAAAACGAGCATAAAAAGAAGGAAATATGTATCGAAACAAGGGAAACATTGATCATAACGAGAAAACGAGCATCAAAATGAAGGAAATCTGCATCGAAACGAATGAAATATTGATCGTAACAAGAAAAGGAGCATCAAAATGAAGGAAATATGCACCGAAACGAAGGAAATGTTAATCGTAACGAGAAAATGAGCATTAAAATGAAGAAAATATTCATTGAAACGAAGGAAATGTTGATCGTAATGAGAAAAGGAGCATCAAAATGAAGGAAATATGCATCGAAACAAATGAAATATTGATCATAACGAGAAAACGAGCATCAAAAAGTAGGAAATCTGCATCGAAACGAATGAAATGTTGATCGTAACAAGAAAAGGAGCATCAAAATGAAGTAAATATGCATCGAAACGAAGGAAATGCTGATCGTAACGAGAAAAAGTGCATCAAAATGAAGGAAATATACATCGAAACAAAGAAAATGTTGATCATAACGAGAAAATGAGCATTAAAATGATGGAAATATTCATAGAAACGAAGGAAATGTTGATCGTACTGAGAAAAGGAGCATCAAAATGATGTAAATCTGCATCGAAACGAATGAAATGTTGATTGTAACGAGAAAAGGAGCATCAAAATGAAGGAAATATGCATCGAAACGAAGGTAATATAGATTGTAACGAGAAAATGAGAATCAAAACGAAGGAAATATACATCGAAACCAAGGAAATATTGATCGTAATGAGAAAACGAGCGTAAAAAAAAGGAAATCTGCATCGAAACGAATAAAATGTTGATCGTAACAAGAAAAGGAGCATCAAAATGAAGGAAATGTGTATCGAAACAAAGGAAATGTTGATCGTAACGAGGAAATAAGCATTAAAATGAATGAAATATTCATCCAAATGAAGGAAATGTTGATCGTAATGAGAAAAGAAGCTTCAAAATAAAGTAAATATGCATCGAAACAAATGAAACATTGATCATAACGATAAAACGAGCATCTAAAAGTTGGAAATATGCATCGAAACAAAGAAAATATTGATCATAACGAGAAAACGAACATCAAAAAGAAGGAAATCTGCATCGAAACGAATGAAATGTTGATCGTAACAAGAAAAGGAGCATCAAAATGAAGGAAATATGCATTGAAACGAAGGAAATGCTGATCATAACGAGAAAAAGCGCATCAAAATGAAGGAAATATACATCGAAACGAAGAAAATGTTGATCATAACGAGAAAATGAGAATTAAAATGAAGGAAATATTGATCATAACGATAAAAGAGCATCATAAAGAAGGAAATTTGCATCGAAACGAATGAAATGTTGATCATAACAAGAAAAGGAGCATCAAAATGAAGGAAATATACTTTGAAACGAAGGAAATGTTGATCGTAATGAGAAAAGAAGCATCAAATAGAAGGAAATATGCGTCGAAACAAAGGAAACATTGATCATAACGAGAAAACGAGCATAAAAAGAAGGAAATATGTATCGAAACAAGGGAAACATTGATCATAACGAGAAAACGAGCATCAAAATGAAGGAAATCTGCATCGAAACGAATGAAATATTGATCGTAACAAGAAAAGGAGCATCAAATGAAGGAAATATGCATCGAAACGAAGGAAATGTTAATCGTAACGAGAAAATGAGCATTAAAATGAAGAAAATATTCATTGAAACGAAGGAAATGTTGATCGTAATGAGAAAAGGAGCATCAAAATGAAGGAAATATGCATCGAAACAAATGAAATATTGATCATAACGAGAAAACGAGCATCAAAAAGTAGAAAATCTGCATCGAAACGAATGAAATGTTGATCGTAACAAGAAAAGGAGCATCAAAATGAAGTAAATATGCATCGAAACGAAGGAAATGCTGATCGTAACGAGAAAAAGTGCATCAAAATGAAGGAAATATACATCGAAACAAAGAAAAAGTTGATCATAACGAGAAAATGAGCATTAAAATGATGGAAATATTCATAGAAACGAAGGAAATGTTGATCGTACTGAGAAAAGGAGCATCAAAATGATGTAAATCTGCATCGAAACGAATGAAATGTTGATTGTAACGAGAAAATGAGCATCAAAATGAAGGAAATATGCATCGAAACGAAGGTAATATAGATTGTAACGAGAAAATGAGAATCAAAACGAAGGAAATATACATCGAAACCAAGGAAATATTGATCGTAATGAGAAAACGAGCGTAAAAAAAAAGGAAATCTGCATTGAAACGAAAAAAATGTTGATCGTAACAAGAAAAGGATCATCAAAATGAAGGAAATGTGTATCGAAACAAAGGAAATGTTGATCGTAACGAGGAAATAAGCATTAAAATGAATGAAATATTCATCCAAATGAAGGAAATGTTGATCGTAATGAGAAAAGAAGCTTCAAAATAAAGTAAATATGCATCGAAACAAATGAAACATTGATCATAAAGATAAAACGAGCATCTAAAAGTTGGAAATATGCATCGAAACAAAGAAAATATTGATCATAACGAGAAAACGAACATCAAAAAGAAGGAAATCTGCATCGAAACGAATGAAATGTTGATCGTAACAAGAAAAGGAGCATCAAAATGAAGGAAATATGCTTCGAAACTAAGGAAATGTTGATCGTAACGAAAAAATGAGCATTAAAATGAAGGAAATATTCATCGAAACGAAGGAAATATTGATCGTAATGAGAAAAGAAGCATCAAAATGACGGAAATATGCGTCGAAACAAAGGAAACATTGATCATAACGAGAAAACGAGCATAAAAAAGAAGGAAATATGTATCGAAACAAAGGAAACATTGATCATAACGAGAAAACGAACATAAAAAAGAAGGAAATCTGCATCGAAACGAATGAAATGTTGATCGTAACAAGAAAAGGAACAATAAAATGAAGGAAATATGCATCGAAACGAAGGAAATGTTGATCATAACGAGAAAATGGGCATTAAAATGAAGAAAATATTCATTGAAACGAAGGAAATGTTGATCGTAATGAGAAAAGGAGCATCAAAATGAAGGAAATATGCATCGAAACAAAGGAAATATTGATCATAACGAGAAAATGAGCATAAAAAAGAAGGAAATCTGCATCGAAATGAATGAAATATTGATCGTAAAAAGAAAAGGAGCATCAAAATGAAGTAAATATGCATCAAAACGAAGATAATATTGATCGTAAAGAGAAAATGAGAATCAAACGAAGGAAATATGCATCGAAGCAAAGGAAACATTGATCATAACGAGAAAACGAGCTTCAAAAAGAAGGAAATCTGCATCAAAACGAATGAAATGTTGATCGTAACAAGAAAAGAAGCATCAAAATGAAGGAAATTGTCACGCCCCGACCCCAGACAGAACGCGACAACCGCCACGTTAATCATAAATTTTGCAGAATGGGTGCACTCCACTCCACAAAGTTTATAGAAAACGTAAGGCTTGCTATCAAGTACCTGTAGAACTGAACAACTGATAACAACGGGTACAACCCGAGGACATCATCTCATAAAGTATCAACAAGGATTTACAAAGGTACAAAATACAACGGTGTAACTTAGTTTAAAGAAAATATACATGAACGATATAACATCGCGAAGGTACAAAAAGAACATCAAGGGGGTCACCAAATATAAACTATACAATCTCGCCAATGAATCCGTCAATTTACATAAAAGAGAAAGTACCCAAAACACGGATTGGATGATGAGCAAACGATAGGCAAACCTCCAACCAAAATGATATCAACAGCCTGAAAAGGAAAGAATGATGGGGGGTGAGCAAAACCACTAGCTCAGTGAGGTGATAAGCCGGTCACCCCGACCCTTATACGAAGCATGTATTCCACTCGCGGTTCATAACATAAAATCCTACATTTCGTCTCACAATAACTATTTCTCACTCAGTGTACATATAAATGAAAATAAAAACCTTAGTGCACATTTACGAATAACACAATTTGTTCAAACAACATGTTATCACAAAAAAGACGCGTGGGTAGTCAATATCCTCCTCGAACTGAGCTCTCCGTCGAGAGACAGTACAAGCCCGTCACCGTTACTCTAGATAAAATGCACATTAATATTCTTTCTCAACGCCAAGTGCTAAAGTTCACAATTCAATATCGACTGAATACTTGAAATGATCAAACATATAAACATATATGACATGCATGTCCCACACCGGTGACGTTGACTGAGCCTATAATAGACTAATCCATCTAACGATCACCCTCCAGAGTTCAGTATTTGGCAAATGGACAGGTGCCCCGTTAGATCTAACTCACGCGGGTTTGCCAATCCTGGGCAACTTGGTTGTCACTCTAACTCACCCGAACCGCGACAATTCGGGCTACTTAATTAATGTCGCTCCAACTCACCCGAACCGTGACCAATTCGGGCTACTTAACCTTGGTACCAGGCATACATATGCATGTGCATCATAAGATGAATAACGACTCAAGTTAGAGTCTTAATAGCACACAAGAATAACCAGAAATCAATTCTCAAATAATTCACAACAAATGTTATCAGATACCGAGCCGGCAAGGCTCTTCAACATAAGTTAAAATCAATAATACTCATAAAATGGCTAACAGGACTCTAACCAGAGAAATCGAGCCAACCAGGCTCTTTACCACATAACACAATACCAAATAATTTTCTTATCAATTAACTAAAACTAAAATAAATGCACATTTATCGAGGGTCCACACTTCCCACAAGAGAAGGCGTTCCCGAATTATCAACTCACAAGGAAGTGATTAACTCTCTTCGGAATCTGAAGTCGGTTCCTTGCTCTTCGTCGATGGTTCTTTACCTAGAAAGGAGATGAGCAATTAAAGACAAATTAAATATAACTAACTATTAGTGGTAACATCCCTTTCATTGCTAAAAACAAATTCTAATCGATTTCGAACGAGTCGATATTAAATAAAAAATAGTATGTAACTCCTTAACATCAGTTCCCAATCCCACATAACCCGTTTCAATACATTAACTAGACGAAACGATAGAAAATAAGTTTGAATTCGACATAAAAATTCTGAAATTTTCCTGCTAGCGGCAGTTTACGAGAAAAATCATAACTAATTGTAGAATAATCAGATTGAGGCGTTTCAAGTGGCTACGGAAAGCTAACGAGTTCAGCTACGTACAAAAATTAAGTTTGCAAAGTTTCAAGGGCAATAGCTATCTCAAAATCAGTTCGAACAGTCTGCAAATTACCCACATACCAAAAAGAAAAACCCCACAAAATTACAAAATTATGGAAGAAGGAAGCTTAATTCACACACCACTTACCTCAAAACAACTTAAAAACCACCTAGGATGAGGGTTGTAAGGGAGAATTTGGTCAACAAGGGTTTCTCCTCTTCCTCTCTTCTTTCCCCTCTTTTGCTTTTCTTCTCCCGTTCTTCTCTCTCTTTTTTTTTAACTTTAGTCTTACTAATTATATATCAGGCCAATTAAGTGGGCTGAAACTTTGGGCTACAAAATAAATAAATAAATAAGTTTGGGCTTTCTAAAAAAAATTCTAATTGGGCTTAATTGGGCTGGCCTTTTGGGCCATAAAAATAAATAATTAGGTTTTGGGCTTTCTAACAAAATCTAGTTGGGCTAAGATAGGGCTGGCCTTTTGGGCCATAAAATAAATAAATAGGTTTTGGGCTTTCTAAAAAAAAATCTAGTTGAACTAAGATATTATAAAGTATCCCCTCCTCCAAAAAGTTTCGTCCTCGAAACATAAACGTACCTAGAGATGAAAAGAGATTTGGATGGTGTTGACGCATGACTGACTCTGGTTCCCATGTTTCTTCTTCAATTTGATCACTTCTCCATAGAATTCTCACCATAGGAATGGATTTGTTACGAAACATTTTCTCTCGGCGATCTACAATTTGAACAGGTTGTACTTCGTACGATAGATTTTCCTTTAATACAACTGGGGGATCTTTGAGCACGTGCGAGGGATCTGGTTCATATTTTCTAAGCATAGAGACATGGAAGACATCGTGAATCTTCGACAATTCCGATGGTAGGTCAAGTCGATACGCGACACGACCAATCCTTTGTACGATCGTAAACGGGCCAATATACCTTGGACTCAACTTTCCTCGACGGCGGAATCGCAACACGCCCTTCCATGGAGAAACTTTCAGAAAAACTTTGTCTCCTTCATTAAACTCCAAATCGCGCCTCCTATTATTTGCGTAACTTTTCTGTCGATCTTGCGCTGCCTTAAGTCTGTCTCGAATAAGTTGTATTTTTGCCTTCGCATCTTCGATAAGCTCTACTTGTTTGATTTGTCTCTCGCCAACCTCATCCCAAAAGAGTGGTGTTCGACACTTTCGGCCATACAGAGCTTCGTACGGGGGCATTCCAATGCTTGAATGATAACTGTTGTTATAAGCGAACTCCACCAAAGTCACGTACTTATCCCAGCTACCTCCCAAATTCAACACCACTGCACGTAGCATGTCTTCTAGTGTCTGTATAGTTCTCTCTGACTGTCCATCAGTCTGTGGATGAAACGAGGTACTGAATAGTAATTTTGTACCTAGCGCTTTCTGCAGACTAGGCCAAAAACGGGAAGTGAATCTTGGATCACGGTCAGATATGATTGACACTGGTACTCCGTGCAATCTCACGATCTCATCGACATATAACTTGGCAAGTTTCTCTAAAGATTCGTTAGTATGCACTGGAAGGAAATGTGCCGATTTCGTCAGACGATCGACAATGACCCAAATTGAGTCAAAACCCTTTTGGGTTCGAGGTAAACCAGAAACAAAATCCATTGTGACGTTTTCCCATTTCCACTCAGGAATAGGTAGTGGTTGAAGCATACCAGCTGGTTTTTGGTGTTCCGCTTTAATCTGTTGGCATGATAAGCACTTTGATACAAATTCAGTAATGTCCCGTTTCATACCTGGCCACCAATAATGCTCCCGAAGTGTTCTGTACATTTTGGTACTACCAGGATGCATAGCATAGGCTGAAGAATGGGCTTCCTCAAGAATAGCTCTACGAACATCAAGTTCTGATGGAACACAAACACGATTTTTAAAAGTAAGAAGTCCATCATCCCGAATTCGAAATTCGGTTTCTTTTCCTTGATTTAGCTTTACAATCTTTTGTTGTAAATAAACATCGTGTGATTGTCTTTCTCGAATTTGCTCGAACAAGGTAGGTCTAACCTCGAATTTGGCGATTAAGGCAGAATCATTAGACTTTTCACAATCGAGCGAAATGTGTAAAGATTTAAATTGCTCCAACATAGGAAGATAAAAAGATTGAATCGAAGCAAGTGAGGTAGAAGACTTTCTACTCAGAGCATCTGCAACAACGTTCGCCTTACCAGGATGATAATCGATGACTAAGTCATAGTCACTAATCAACTCCATCCATCGCCTTTGCCTGAGGTTGAGCTCCTTTTGGGTGGTGATATACTTTAAGCTCTTGTGATCAGTGAAAACCCGACAAGTTGCACCATACAGATAGTGCCTCCAGATCTTCAATGCAAAGACGATTGCAGCCAACTCTAAATCATGTGTAGGATAATTTTCTTCGTTCTTCTTCAATTGCCTTGAAGCGTAGGCAATAACCTTTCCTTCTTGCATGAGAACGCATCCTAATCCTTGTCTCGAGGCGTCGCTATAAATGGTAAATTCTCCAATCGCTGGGTCTGGCAAAGCAAGAATAGGAGCTGAAACGAGTCGTCTTTTCAATTCTTGAAATGCTTCGTCGCATTCTTCATTCCATTCAAATTTTACCCCTTTCCGAGTCAATTTAGTCAAAGATGAAGCCAATAACGAAAAGTCTTTGACAAACCGTCGATAATATCCAGCTAATCCCAGAAAACTACGAATCTCTGTCACGTTCTTTGGACGCTCCCAATCTAGTATAGCTTGAATCTTCACTGGATCGACGTAGATTCCTTCTTTAGAAATGTGATGACCCAAAAAGCTTACCTCGCGAAGCCAAAATTCACACTTCGAGAATTTAGCATAAAGCTGGTTTTCTCTGAGAATGTTCAGAGCAATTCTTAGATGATGAGAATGCTCGTCGTCCGATTTAGAATAAATAAGAATGTCATCAATGAAGATGATGACAAACTTATCTAAGCACGGCCGAAAGACCCGATTCATAAGATCCATAAAAGCTGCAGGAGCATTTGTAAGTCCAAAAGGCATAACACAAAATTCAAAATGACCGTATCTGGTTCGAAAAGCAGACTTAGGGAGATCAGATTCCCTAATCTTGAGTTGGTGATAACCGGATCGCAAATCAATTTTTGAGAACACAGTTGCTCCTTGTAATTGATCAAACAGATCATCGATTCTTGGAAGAGGATATTTGTTCTTAATTGTCACCTTGTTCAATTGACGGTAGTCAACACATAGGCGAAGTGATCCATCTTTCTTCTTGACAAAAAGAACTGGAGCACCCCACGGAGATGTGCTAGGTCGTATGAACCCCTTCTCCAATAATTCCCCAAGTTGTGTCTGGAGTTCCTTGAGCTCAGCAGGCGACATTCGATATGGAGTAATCGATATAGGTGTGATTCCAGGAAGTACGTCAATGGAAAAATCAATCTCTCGATTCGGAGGTTGTCCTGGTAAGTCTTCGGGAAAGACATCAGGAAATTCATTCACGATTGGGATGTCATCTAGTTTAGTTTCAGAAAGAGAAGTATCGATGACAAATGCCAAGAATGCCTCACAACCCTTACGCATTAATTTATGCGCAGTCAACATTGAAATAAAAGAGAGGGATCTCGTTTGAAGTTTACCTTCAAAAACAAGTTCTGAGAATCCTGGTCTACGAAAAATAACAAGCTTCTCGTGGCAATCGAGAATTGCATGATGAGAAGAAAGCCAATCCATGCCAAGAATAACATCAAGATCAATCAAAGGCAATGGTATCAATTCAGCCTCTAAAATGACATCTTTGATCTTCAATGGACAACCAAGGAATACCGAATCACGAATTAGACGCTCTCCAAGAGGGGTATGAACGATGATTCCAGGTGACAAATGAGAGATAGGATAATCTAAGATCGCAGTAAGATCATCTCGGATATAAGACCTATCAGAACCTGGGTCAAATAAAGCGTAGACCTGATGGTCTCCCACAAACACATGGCCTAAAGAAGCAATATTAGGTGAGATTGTGATTTAAAAATTCGGAAAGATAGAATTTCTTACGAATGTTTTATTCGTAATCAAGTGGCATAACAAGGCGGGGTTAGATTTAGCATGTGAAAATACTCAGATTATAAATTACCTGTCACAACCTTCGGATCTGAGCGAGCCTCTTCCTGGGAAATATGAAATACTCTAGTTTGCTTCCTTCCTTGCATAGGTGATTGAGTACTAGGGCCGCTTGAGGCATCGGGCACTTTGGTAACTGCAGATCGAGTATCTCTGGGTGTAGAATATGTTAGTTTACCACGAAGCTGACCAGAACCCTGACTGCTCGTTCCCATAAGCTGAGGACAAGAACTTCGCATATGCCCCGGCTGTCGACACTGAAAACATACTTGAGGAGCCTTACAGGGGCCGTCATGATATTTTAGGCAATTCTGGCACTTGCGATTTTCACCAACCGATCCCGAGACATTGCTCCCGCCTCTACCAAACTTCTCCCGAGGTTGAGGAAAACTAATAGATACCGAACTTGGTGCGCCACGCGAAGATCCCACACCCCTATACACCTTCGATGCATTTCCTGGAAATGCGCTCCCTTGCCTTTTCTTTTGAGATCGTTCTGCAAGCTTATGTCTCGCCTGAACTAAACCTTCTACCCTCAGGGCTTCTTCTACGAGATCGTCAAGACTCTCGTACTTGTCTCCAGACTTGATGCGATCTCGAATATTTAAATTAAGACCATCTTCAAATCTCTTGCATAAGTCTCTTGTCGTATATGACTCAGGAGCGAATTCTCGCAATTCCAGAAATTTGCTTTCGTACTCCACGACCGACATAATGCCTTGAAATAGGTTGAAGAACTCCTTTCTCTTTTGATCCTTGATGTACTGAGAGAAGTATCGATCTTTGAATCGTTCCACAAAGATAGCCCACGTAATAGTAACCGAAGATGTCTCTTTTAGATTCTGCCACCATCGTCGTGCATCTGGGCCTAACAGTTTGGTTGCAATGACCACACGATAACATTCTTCAATCATCAAAGTGTCAAAGGTCTCTGTAATCTCCTTTAACCATGCCCCCGCTTTAGAAACATCTCTTGCACCGTCAAATTTCGATGTCCCCATGTTTTCAACTGCTTTCACCAAATCAGGTATAAAAAGTGCACCTCGAGAAGTAGAACCTCCTAAAGCCATTTCTGGAGTAAAAACTGGTACATTAGTTGTAGGTTGAATCGATTCATTAGCATGAAGAACCTCTTCAGTGACAGTCGTAGTTGTATGAGCAGTTGTAGGTGGTGGAACACCATGTATTCGAATGTGATCATAATACAATTGGTACTGCTCGGGTGTCATCATGTGCTCAACCCGCAACTGGGCTCGTGGTTGCTCTACCTGGAAAACCGGCACCCTATGATCAGAATTGATAGGGTCCGTAGCCGTCGGAGGAACGGCATGATCAGAAGAAACATGTCCTCGAGGTCCACGAGGAACAGAAGAGAGTAGAGGACTCGGAGGATCACGAGGAGCGTGTCCTCGACCTCGACCACGACCTCGACGACGAACTGGAGGTGCCATAATGACTGAAAGGAAGAAAGGAAAGAAAATGCAAGGTCAACATCAAGGTAATACGATACCTTAGGATGACATAGAAACAAAGTTGGACTCATTGGCTCGACTAAAAAAGAATGAGAATCATAAAACCAGGCTCTGATACCAAGAAAGTTGTCACGCCCCGACCCCAGACAGAACGCGACAACCGCCACGTTAACCATAAATTTTGCAGAATGGGTGCACTCCACTCCACAAAGTTTATAGAAAACGTAAGGCTTGCTATCAAGTACCTGTAGAACTGAACAACTGATAACAACGGGTACAACCCGAGGACATCATCTCATAAAGTATCAACAAGGATTTACAAAGGTACAAAATACAACGGTGTAACTTAGTTTAAAGAAAATATACATGAACGATATAACATCGCGAAGGTACAAAAAGAACATCAAGGGGGTCACCAAATATAAACTATACAATCTCGCCAATGAATCCGTCAATTTACATAAAAGAGAAAGTACCCAAAACACGGATTGGATGATGAGCAAACGATAGGCAAACCTCCAACCAAAATGATATCAACAGCCTGAAAAGGAAAGAATGATGGGGGGTGAGCAAAACCACTAGCTCAGTGAGGTGATAAGCCGGTCACCCCGACCCTTATACGAAGCATGTATTCCACTCGCGGTTCATAACATAAAATCCTACATTTCGTCTCACAATAACTATTTCTCACTCAGTGTACATATAAATGAAAATAAAAACCTTAGTGCACATTTACGAATAACACAATTTGTTCAAACTACATGTTATCACAAAAAAGACGCGTGGGTAGTCAATATCCTCCTCGAACTGAGCTCTCCGTCGAGAGACAGTACAAGCCCGTCACCGTTACTCTAGATAAAATGCACATTAATATTCTTTCTCAACGCCAAGTGCTAAAGTTCACAATTCAATATCGACTGAATACTTGAAATGATCAAACATATAAACATATATGACATGCATGTCCCACACCGGTGACGTTGACTGAGCCTATAATAGACTAATCCATCTAACGATCACCCTCCAGAGTTCAGTATTTGGCAAATGGACAGGTGCCCCGTTAGATCTAACTCACGCGGGTTTGCCAATCCCGGGCAACTTGGTTGTCACTCTAACTCACCCGAACCGCGACAATTCGGGCTACTTAATCAATGTCGCTCCAACTCACCCGAACCGTGACCAATTCGGGCTACTTAACCTTGGTACCAGGCATACATATGCATGTGCATCATAAGATGAATAACGACTCAAGTTAGAGTCTTAATAGCACACAAGAATAACCAGAAATCAATTCTCAAATAATTCACAACAAATGTTATCAGATACCGAGCCGGCAAGGCTCTTCAACATAAGTTAAAATCAATAATACTCATAAAATGGCTAACAGGACTCTAACCAGAGAAATCGAGCCAACCAGGCTCTTTACCACATAACACAATACCAAATAATTTTCTTATCAATTAACTAAAACTAAAATAAATGCACATTTATCGAGGGTCCACACTTCCTACAAGAGAAGGCGTTCCCGAATTATCAACTCACAAGGAAGTGATTAACTCTCTTCGGAATCTGAAGTCAGTTCCTTGCTCTTCGTCGATGGTTCTTTACCTAGAAAGGAGATGAGCAATTAAAGACAAATTAAATATAACTAACTATTAGTGGTAACATCCCTTTCATTGCTAAAAACAAATCCTAATCGATTTCGAACGAGTCGATATTAAATAAAAAATAGTATGTAACTCCTTAACATCAGTTCCCAATCCCACATAACCCGTTTCAATACATTAACTAGACGAAACGATAGAAAATAAGTTTGAATTCGACATAAAAATTCTGAAATTTTCCTGCTAGCGGCAGTTTACGAGAAAAATCATAACTAATTGTAGAATAATCAGATTGAGGCGTTTCAAGTGGCTACGGAAAGCTAACGAGTTCAGCTACGTACAAAAATTAAGTTTGCAAAGTTTCAAGGGCAATAGCTATCTCAAAATCAGTTCGAACAGTCTGCAAATTACCCACATACCAAAAAGAAAAACCCCACAAAATTACAAAATTATGGAAGAAGGAAGCTTAATTCACACACCACTTACCTCAAAACAACTTAAAAACCACCTAGGATGAGGGTTGTAAGGGAGAATTTGGTCAACAAGGGTTTCTCCTCTTCCTCTCTTCTTTCCCCTCTTTTGCTTTTCTTCTCCCGTTCTTCTCTCTCTTTTTTTTTAACTTTAGTCTTACTAATTATATATCACGCCAATTAAGTGGGCTGAAACTTTGGGCCACAAAATAAATAAATAAATAAGTTTGGGCTTTCTAAAAAAAATTCTAATTGGGCTTAATTGGGCTGGCCTTTTGGGCCATAAAAATAAATAATTAGGTTTTGGGCTTTCTAACAAAATCTAGTTGGGCTAAGATAGGGCTGGCCTTTTGGGCCATAAAATAAATAAATAGGTTTTGGGCTTTCTAAAAAAAAATCTAGTTGAACTAAGATATTATAGAAATATGCATCGAAACAAAGGAAATATTGATCGTAACGAGAAAATGAGCCTTAAAATGAAGGAAATATTAATTGAAACGAAGTAAATATTGATCGTAATGAGAAAAGGAGCATTAAGATGATGGAAATATGCATCGAAACAAAGGAAATATTGATCATAACGAGAAAATGAGCATCAAAAAGAAGGAAATATATATCGAAACAAAGGAAACATAGATCATAACGAGAAAACGAGCATCAAAAAGAAGGAAATCTGCATCAAAACGAATGAAATGTTGATAATAACAAGAAAAGGAGCATCAAAATGAAGGAAATATGCATCGAAACGAAGGAAATGTTGATCGTAACGAGAAAATGAGCATTAAAATGAAGGAAATATTCATCGAAATGAAGAAAATGTTGATCGTAATGAGAAAAGGAGCATCATAATGAAGGAAATATGCATCGAAATAAAGGAAATATTGATCATAACGAGAAAACGAGCATCAAAAAGAAGGAAATCTGCATCGAAACGAATGAAATGTTGATCGTAACAAGAAAAGGAGCATCAAAATGAAGTAAATATTCATCGAAACGAAGGAAATGCTGATCGTAACGAGAAAAAGTACATCAAAATGAAGGAAATATACATCGAAACGAAGAAAATGTTGATCATAACGAGAAAATGAGCATTAAAATGAAGGAAATATTCATAGAAACGAAGGAAATGTTGATCGTAGTTAGAAAAGGAGCATCAAAATGATGGAAATCTGCATCGAAACGAATGAAATGTTGATCGTAACAAGAAAAGGAGCATTAAAGTATAGGAAATGTGCATCGAAACGAAGGAAATGTTGATCGTAACGAGGAAATAAGCATTAAAATGAATGAAATATTCATCGAAACGAAGGAAATGTTGATCGTAATGAGAAAAGGAGCATCAAAATGAAGGAAATATGCATCGAAACAAAGGAAATATTGATTATAACTGGAAAATGAGCATCAAAAAGAAGGAAATCTGCATATAAACGAATGAAATGAAGGAAATGCTGATCATAACGAGAAAAAGCGCATCAAAATGAAGGAAATATACATCGAAACGAAGAAAATGTTGATCATAACGAGAAAATGAGAATTAAAATGAAGGAAATATTGATCATAACGATAAAACGAGCATCATAAAGAAGGAAATTTGCATCGAAATGAATGAAATGTTGATCATAACAAGAAAAGGAGCATCAAAATGAAGGAAATATACTTTGAAACGAAGGAAATGTTGATCGTAATGAGAAAAGAAGCATCAAATAGAAGGAAATATGCGTCGAAACAAAGGAAACATTGATCATAACGAGAAAACGAGCATAAAAAGAAGGAAATATGCATCGAAACAAGGGAAACATTGATCATAACGAGAAAACGAGCATCAAAATGAAGGAAATCTGCATCGAAACTAATGAAATATTGATCGTAACAAGAAAAGGAGCATCAAAATGAAGGAAATATGCATCAAAACGAAGGAAATGTTAATCGTAACGAGAAAATGAGCATTAAAATGAAGAAAATATTCATTGAAACGAAGGAAATGTTGATCGTAATGAGAAAAGGACCATCAAAATGAAGGAAATATGCATCGAAACAAATGAAATATTGATCATAACGAGAAAACGAGCATCAAAAAGTAGGAAATCTGCATCGAAACGAATGAAATGTTGATCGTAACAAGAAAAGGAGCATCAAAATGATGTAAATATGCATCGAAACGAAGGAAATGCTGATCGTAACGAGAAAAAGTGCATCAAAATGAAGGAAATAAACATCGAAACAAAGAAAATGTTGATCATAACGAGAAAATGAGCATTAAAATGATGGAAATATTCATAGAAACGAAGGAAATGTTGATCGTACTGAGAAAAGGAGCATCAAAATGATGTAAATCTGCATCGAAACGAATGAAATGTTGATTGTAACGAGAAAAGGAGCATCAAAATGAAGGAAATATGCATCGAAACGAAGGTAATATAGATTGTAACGAGAAAATGAGAATCAAAACGAAGGAAATATACATCGAAACCAAGGAAATATTGATCGTAATGAGAAAACGAGCGTAAAAAAAAGGAAATCTGCATCGAAACGAATAAAATGTTGATCGTAACAAGAAAAGGAGCATCAAAATGAAGGAAATGTGTATCGAAACAAAGGAAATGTTGATCGTAACGAGGAAATAAGCATTAAAATGAATGAAATATTCATCCAAATGAAGGAAATGTTGATCGTAATGAGAAAAGAAGCTTCAAAATAAAGTAAATATGCATCGAAACAAATGAAACATTGATCATAACGATAAAACGAGCATCTAAAAGTTGGAAATATGCATCGAAACAAAGAAAATATTGATCATAACGAGAAAACGAACATCAAAAAGAAGGAAATCTGCATCGAAATGAATGAAATGTTGATCGTAACAAGAAAAGGAGCATCAAAATGAAGGAAATATGCTTCGAAACTAAGGAAATGTTGATCGTAACGAAAAAATGAGCATTAAAATGAAGGAAATATTCATCGAAACGAAGGAAATATTGATCATAATGAGAAAAGAAGCATCAAAATGACGGAAATATGCGTCGAAACAAAGGAAACATTGATCATAACGAGAAAACGAGCATAAAAAAGAAGGAAATATGTATCGAAACAAAGGAAACATTGATCATAACGAGAAAACGAACATAAAAAAGAAGGAAATCTGCATCGAAACGAATGAAATGTTGATCGTAACAAGAAAAGGAACAATAAAATGAAGGAAATATGCATCGAAACGAAGGAAATGTTGATCATAACGAGAAAATGAGCATTAAAATGAAGAAAATATTCATTGAAACGAAGGAAATGTTGATCGTAATGAGAAAAGGAGCATCAAAATGAAGGAAATATGCATCGAAACAAAGGAAATATTGATCATAACGAGAAAATGAGCATAAAAAAGAAGGAAATCTGCATCGAAATGAATGAAATATTGATCGTAAAAAGAAAAGGAGCATCAAAATGAAGTAAATGTGCATCAAAACGAAGATAATATTGATCATAAAGAGAAAATGAGAATCAAACGAAGGAAATATGCATCGAAGCAAAGGAAACATTGATCATAACGAGAAAACGAGCATCACAAAGAAGGAAATCTGCATCGAAACGAATGAAATGTTAATCATAACAAGAAAAAGAGCATCAAAATGAAGGAAGTATGCATCGAAACGAATGAAATATTGATCTTAACGAGAAAATGAGCATTAAAATGAAGGAAATATTCACCGAATGGAAAGAAATGTTGATCATAATGAGAGAAGGAGCATCAAACTAAAGAAAATATGCATCGAAACAAAGGAAATATTGATCATAACGAGAAAACGTGCATCAAAAAGAAGGAATTCTGCATCCAAACGAATGAAATGTTGATCGTAACAAGAAAAAGAGCATCAAAATGAAGGAAATATGCATCAAAACGAAGGTAATATTGATCGTAAAGAGAAAATGAGAATCAAACGAAGGAAATATGCATCGAAGCAAAGAAAATATTGATCATAACGTGAAAACGAGCTTCAAAAAGAAGGAAATCTTCATCAAAACGAATGAAATGTTGATCGTAACAAGAAAAGAAGCATCAAAATGAAGGAAATATGCATCGAAACAAAGGAAATGTTGATCGTAACGAGAAAATGAGCCTTAAAATGAAGGAAATATTAATTGAAACGAAGTAAATATTGATCGTAATGAGAAAAGGAGCATTAAGATGATGGAAATATGCATCGAAACAAAGGAAATATTGATCATAACGAGAAAATGAGCATCAAAAAGAAGGAAATATATATCGAAACAAAGGAAACATAGATCATAACGAGAAAACGAGCATCAAAAAGAAGGAAATCTGCATCAAAACGAATGAAATGTTGATAATAACAAGAAAAGGAGAATCAAAATGAAGGAAATATGCATCGAAACGAAGGAAATGTTGATCGTAACGAGAAAATGAGCATTAAAATGAAGGAAATATTCATCGAAATGAAGAAAATGTTGATCGTAATGAGAAAAGGAGCATCATAATGAAGGAAATATGCATCGAAACAAAGGAAATATTGATCATAACGAGAAAACGAGCATCAAAAAGAAGGAAATCTGCATCGAAACGAATGAAATGTTGATCGTAACAAGAAAAGGAGCATCAAAATGAAGTAAATATGCATCGAAACGAAGGAAATGCTGATCGTAACGAGAAAAAGTGCATCAAAATGAAGGAAATATACATCGAAACGAAGAAAATATTGATCATAACGAGAAAATGAGCATTAAAATGAAGGAAATATTCATAGAAACGAAGGAAATGTTGATCGTAGTTAGAAAAGGAGCATCAAAATGATGGAAATCTGCATCGAAACGAATGAAATATTGATCGTAACAAGAAAAGGAGCATTAAAGTATAGGAAATGTGCATCGAAACGAAGGAAATGTTGATCGTAACGAGGAAATAAGCATTAAAATTAATGAAATATTCATCGAAACGAAGGAAATGTTGATCGTAATGAGAAAAGGAGCATCAAAATGAAGGAAATATGCATCGAAACAAAGGAAATATTGATTATAACTGGAAAATGAGCATCAAAAAGAAGGAAATCTGCATATAAACGAATGAAATGTTGATCGTAACAAGAAAAGGAGCATCAAAATGAATTAAATATGCGTTGAAACGAAGGAAATGCTGATCATAACGAGAAAAAGCGCATCAAAATGAAGGAAATATACATCGAAACGAAGAAAATGTTGATCATAACGAGAAAATGAGAATTAAAATGAAGGAAATATTGATCATAACGATAAAACGAGCATCATAAAGAAGGAAATTTGCATCGAAACGAATGAAATGTTGATCATAACAATTAAAGGAGCATCAAAATGAAGGAAATATACTTTGAAACGAAGGAAATGTTGATCGTAATGAGAAAAGAAGCATCAAATAGAAGGAAATATGCGTCGAAACAAAGGAAACATTGATCATAACGAGAAAACGAGCATCAAAATGAAGGAAATCTGCATCGAAACGAATGAAATATTGATCGTAACAAGAAAAGGAGCATCAAAATGAAGGAAATATGCATCGAAACGAAGGAAATGTTAATCGTAACGAGAAAATGAGCATTAAAATGAAGAAAATATTCATTGAAATGAAGGAAATGTTGATCGTAATGAGAAAAGGAGCATCAAAATGAAGGAAATATGCATCGAAATAAATGAAATATTGATCATAACGAGAAAACGAGCATCAAAAAGTAGGAAATCTGCATCGAAACGAATGAAATGTTGATCGTAATAAGAAAAGGAGTATCAAAATGAAGTAAATATGCATCGAAACGAAGGAAATGCTGATCGTAACGAGAAAAAGTGCATCAAAATGAAGGAAATATACATCGAAACAAAGAAAATGTTGATCATAACGAGAAAATGAGCATTAAAATGATGGAAATATTCATAGAAATGAAGGAAATGTTGATCGTACTGAGAAAAGGAGCATCAAAATGATGTAAATCTGCATCGAAACGAATGAAATGTTGATTGTAACGAGAAAAGGAGCATCAAAATGAAGGAAATATGCATCGAAACGAAGCTAATATAGATTGTAACGAGAAAATGAGAATCAAAACGAAGGAAATATACATCGAAACCAAGGAAATATTGATCGTAATGAGAAAACGAGCGTAAAAAAAAGGAAATCTGCATCGAAACGAATAAAATGTTGATCGTAACAAGAAAAGGAGCATCAAAATGAAGGAAATGTGTATCGAAACAAAGGAAATGTTGATCGTAACGAGGAAATAAGCATTAAAAAGAATGAAATATTCATCCAAATGAAGGAAATGTTGATCGTAATGAGAAAAGAAGCTTCAAAATAAAGTAAATATGCATCGAAACAAATGAAACATTGATCATAACGATAAAACGAGCATCTAAAAGTCGGAAATATGCATCGAAACAAAGAAAATATTGATCATAACGAGAAAACAAACATAAAAAAGAAGGAAATCTGCATCGAAACGAATGAAATGTTGATCGTAACAAAAAAAGGAGCCACAAAATGAAGGAAATATGCCTCAAAACTAAAGAAATGTTGATCATAACTAGAAAATGAGCATTAAAATGAAGGAAATATTCATCGAAACAAAGAAAATGTTGATCGTAATGAGAAAAGGAGCATCAAAATGAAGGAAATATGCATCGAAACAAAGAAAATATTGATCATAACTAGAAAATGAGCATCAAAAAGAAGGAAATCTGCATAGAAACGAATGAAATGTTGATCGTAACAAGAAAAGGAGCACCAAAATGAAGGAAATATGCATCGAAACAAAGGAAACATTGATCATAACGAGAAAACGAGCATAAAAAAGAAGGAAATGTGTATCGAAATGAAAGAAACATTGATCATAACGAGAAAACGAGCATAAAAAAGAAGGAAATTTACATCGAAACGAATGAAATGTTGATAATAACAAGAAAAGGAGCATTAAAATGAAAGAAATATGCATCGAAACGAAGGAAATGTTGATTGTAACGAGAAAATGAGCATTAAAATGAATGAAATATTCATTGAAACGAAGGAAATGTTGATTGTAATGAGAAAAGGAGCATCAAAATGAAAGAAATATGCATCGAAACAAAGGAAATATTGATCATAACGAGAAAACGAGCATCAAAAAGAAGGAAATCTGCATCGAAACGAATGAAATGTTGATCGTAAAAAGAAAAGGAGCATCAAAATGAAATAAATATGTATCGAAACGAAGGAAATACTGATCGTAACGAGAAAAAATGCTTCAAAATGAAGGAAATATACATCGAAACGAAGAAAATGTTTATCATAACGAGAAAATGAGCATTAAAATGAAGGAAATATTCATAGAAACGAAGGAATTGTTGATCGTACTGAGAAAAAGAGCATCAAAATAATGGAAATCTGCATCGAAACGAATGAAATGTTTTGATCGTAACAAGAAAAGGAGCATCAAAATTAAGGAAATGTGCATCGAAACGAAGGAAATGTTGATCATAACGAGAAAATGAGCATCAAAAAGAAGGAAATCTGCATAGAAACGAATGAAATGTTGATCGTAACAAGAAAAAGAGCATCAAAATGAAGGAAATATGCATCGAAACAAAGGAAACATTGATCATAACGAGAAAACGAGCATAAAAAGAAGGAAATATGTATCGAAACAAAAGAAACGTTGATCATATCGAGAAAACGAGCATCAAAAAGAAGGAAATCTGCATCGAAACGAATGAAATGTTGATAATAACAAGAAAAGGAGCATCAAAATGAAGGAAATATGCATCGAAATGAATGAAATGTTAATCTTAACGAGAAAATGAGCATTAAAAAGAACGAAATATTCATCGAAACGGAGGAAATGTTGATCGTAATGAGAAAAGGAGCATCAAAATGAAGGAAATTTGCATCGAAACAAAGGAAATATTGATCATAACGAGAAAACGAGCATCAAAAAGAAGGAAATCTGCATCGAAACGACTGAAATGTTGATCGTAAAAAGAAAAGGAGCATCAAAATGAAGTAAATATGCATCGAAACGAAGGAAATGCTGATCGTAACGAGAAAAAGTGCATCAAAATGAAGGAAATATACATCGAAACGAAGAAAATGTTGATCATAACGAGAAAATGAGCATTAAAATGAAGGAAATATTCATAGAAACGAAGGAAATGATGATCGTACTGAGAAAAACAGCATCAAAATAATGGAAATCTGCATCGAAACGAATGAAATATTGATCGTAACGAGAAAAGGAGCATCAAAATGAAGGAAATATGCATCGAAACAAAGGAAACATTGAACATAACGAGAAAACGAGATCAAAAAGAAGGAAATCTGCATCGAAATGAATGAAATGTTGATCATAACAAAAAAAAAGAGCATCAAAATGAAGTAAATATGCATCGCAACGGAGGAAATGATGATCGTAACGAGAAAAAGTGCATCAAAATGATGGAAATATACATCGAAACGAAGAAAATGTTGATCATAACGAGAAAATGAGCATTAAAATGAAGAAAATATTCATAGAAACGAAGGAAATGTTGATCGTACTAAGAAAAGGAGCATCAAAATGATGGAAATCTGCATCGAAACGAATGAAATGTTGATCGTAACAAGAAAAGGAGCATCGAAGTGAAGGAAATGTGCATCGAAACGAAGGAAATATTGATCGTAACGAGGAAATAAACATTAAAATGAATGAAATATTCATCGAAACGAAGGAAATGTTGATCGTAAAGAGAAAAGGAGCATCAAAATGAAGGAAATATGCATCGAAACAAAGGAAATATTGATCATAACTAGAAAATGAGCATCAAAAAGAAGGAAATCTGCATAGAAACGAATGAAATGTTAATCGTAACAAGAAAATGAGCATCAAAATGAATTAAATATGCATTGAAACGAAGGAAATGCTGATCGTAACGAGAAAAAGTGCATCAAAATGAAGGAAATATTGATCATAACGATAAAACGAGCATCATAAAGAAGGAAATCTGCATCGAAACGAATGAAATGTTGATCATAACAAGAAAAGGAGCATCAAAATGAAGGAAATATGCTTCGAAACGAAGGAAATGTTGATCGTAACGAAAAAATGAGCATTAAAATGAAGGAAATATTCATCGAAACGAAGGAAATGTTGATCGTAATGAGAAAAGAAGCATCAAATAGAAGAAAATATTCGTCGAAACAAAGGAAACATTGATCATAACGAGAAAATGAGCACAAAAAGAAGGAAATATATATCGAAACAAAGGAAACATTGATCATAACGAGAAAACGAGCATCAAAAAGAAGGAAATCTGCATCGAAACGAATGTAATGTTGATCGTAACAAGAAAAGGAGCATCAAAATGAAGGAAATATGCATCGAAACGTAGGAAATGTTGATCGCAACGAGAAAATGAGCATTAAAATGAAGAAAATATTCATTGAAATGAAGGAAATATTGATCGTAATGAGAAAAGGAGCATCAAAATGAAGGAAATATGCATCGAAACAAAGGAAATATTGATCATAACGAGAAAATGAGCATAAAAAAGAAGGAAATCTGCATCGAAATGAATGAAATGTTGATCGTAAAAAGAAAAGGAGCATCAAATGAAGTAAATATCCTTCGAAACGAAGGAAATGTTGATCGTAACAAGAAAAGGAGCATCAAAATGAAGGAAATATGCATAAAACGAAGATAATATTGTTCGTAAAGAGAAAACTAGAATCAAACGAAGGAAATATGCATCGAAGCAAAGGAAACATTGATCATAACAAGAAAACGAGCATCAAAAAGAAGGAAATCTGCATCGAAACGAATGAAATGTTGATCGTAATAAGAAAAGGAGCATCAAAATGAAAGAAATATGCATCGAAATGAAGGTAATATTGATCGTAATGAGAAAATAAGAATCAAAACGAAGAAAAAATTCATCGAAATGAAGGAAATATTGATCGTAACGAGAAAACGAGCATCAAAAAGAAGGAAATCTGCATCGAAACGAATGAAATGTTGATCGTAACAAGAAAAGGAGCATCAAAATGATGGAAATATGCATCGAAACAAAGGAAATATTGATCGTAACGAGAAAATGAGCCTTAAAATGAAGGAAATATTAATTGAAACTAAGGAAATGTTGATCGTAATGAGAAAAGGAGCATCAAGATGATGGAAATATGCATCGAAACAAAGGAAATATTGATCATAACGAGAAAACGAGCATCAAAAAGAAAAAATATGCATCGAAACGAATGAAATGTTGATCGTAACAAGAAAATGAGCATCAAAATGAAATAAATATGCATCGAAACGAAGGAAATGCTGATCGTAACGAGAAAAAGTGCATCAAAATGAAGGAAATATACATCGAAACGAAGAAAATGTTGATCATAACGAGAAAATGAGCATTAAAATGAAGGAAATATTCATAGAAATGAAGGAATTGTTGATCGTACTGAGAAAAAGAGCATCAAAATGATGGAAATCTGCATCGAAACGAATGAAATGTTGATCGTAACGAGAAAAGGAGCATCGAAGTGAAGGAAATGTACATCGAAACGAAGGAAATGTTGATCGTAACGAGGAAATAAGCATTAAAATGAATGAAATATTCATCGAAACGAAGGAAATGTTGAACGTAATGAGAAAAGAAGCATCAAATAAAGTAAATATGCATCGAAACGAAGAAAATGATGATCGTAACGAGAAAAAGTGCATCAAAATGATGGAAATATACATCGAAACGAAGAAAACGTTGATCATAACGAGAAAATGAGCATTAAAATGAAGGAAATATTCATAGAAACGAAGGAAATGTTGATCATACTGAGAAAAGGAGCATCAAAATGATGGAAATCTGCATCGAAACGAATGAAATGTTGATCGTAATAAGAAAAGGAGCATCAAAATTAAGGAAATGTGCATCGAAACGAAGGAAATGTTGATCGTAACGTGGAAATAAGCATTAAAATGAATGAAATATTCATCGAAACGAAGGAAATGTTGATCGTAATGAGAAAAGAAGCATCAAATAAAGTAAATATGCATCGAAACAAAGGAAACATTGATCATAACGATAAAACGAGCATCTAAAAGTTGGAAATATGCATCGAAACAAAGAAAATATTTATCATAACGAGAAAACGAGCATCAAAAAGAAGGAAATCTGCATCGAAACAAATGAAATGATGATCGTAACAAGAAAAGGAGCATCAAAATGAAGGAAATATGCATCGAAACGAAAGAAATGTTGATCATAACGAGAAAATGAACATCAAAAAGAAGGAAATCTGCATAGAAACGAATGAAATGTTGATCGTAACAAGAAAAATAGCATCAAAATGAAGGAAATATGCATCGAAACAAAGGAAACATTGATCATAACGAGAAAACGAGCATAAAAAAGAAGGAAATATGTATCGAAACAAAAGAAACATTGATCATAACGACAAAACGAGCATCAAAAAGAAGGAAATCTGCATCGAAACGAATGAAATGTTGATAATAACAAGAAAAGGAGCATCAAAATGAAGGAAATATGCATCGAAACAAAGGAAATATTGATCATAACGAGAAAACGAGCATCAAAAAGAAGGAAATATGCATCGAAACGAAGGAAATGCTGATCGTAACGAGAAAAAGTGCATCAAAATGAAGGAAATATACATCGAAACGAAGAAAATGTTGATCATAACGAGAAAATAAGCATTAAAATGAAGGAAATATTCATAGAAACGAAGGAAATGATGATCGTACTGAGAAAAACAGCATCAAAATAATGGAAATCTGCATCGAAACGAATGAAATGTTGATCGTAACGAGAAAAGGAGCATAAAAATGAAGGAAATATGCATCGAAACAAAGGAAACATTGAACATAACGAGAAAAAGAGCATCAAAAAGAAGGAAATCTGCATCGAACCGACTGAAATGTTGATCAAAACAAAAAAGGAGCATCAAAATGAAGTAAATATGCATCGCAACGGAGGAAATGATGATCGTAACGAGAAAAAGTGCATCAAAATGATGGAAATATACATCGAAACGAAGAAAATGTTGATCATAACGAGAAAATGAGCATTAAAATGATGGAAATATTCATAGAAACGAAGGAAATGTTGATCGTTCTGAGAAAAGGAGCATCAAAATGATGGGAATCTGCATCGTAACGAATGAAATGTTGATCGTAACAAGAAAAGGAGCATCGAAGTGAAGGAAATGTACATCGAAACGAAGGAAATGTTGATCGTAACGAGGAAATAAGCATTAAAATGAATAAAATATTCATCGAAACGAAGGAAATGTTGAACATAATGAGAAAAGAAGCATCAAATAGAAGAAAATATTCGTCGAAACAAAGGAAACATTGATCATAACGAGAAAACGAGCATCAAAATGAAGAAAATATGCATCGAAACGAATGAAATGTTGATCGTAACGAGAAAAGAGCATCAAAATGAAGAAAATATGCATCGAAACAAAGGGAACATTGAACATAATGAGAAAACGAGCATCAAAAAGAAGGAAATCTGTATCGAAACGAATGAAATGTTGATCACAACAAGAAAAGGAGCATCAAAATGAAGTAAATATGCATCGAAACGAAGGAAATGCTGATCGTAACGAGAAAAAGAGCATCAAAATGAAGGAAATATACATCGAAACGAAGAAAATGTTGATCATAACGAGAAAATGAGCATTAAAATGAAGGAAATATTGATCATAACGGTAAAATGAGCATCATAAAGAAGGAAATCTGCATCGAAACGAATGAAATATTGATCGTAACAAGAAAATGAGCATCAAAATGAAGGAAATATGCTTCGAAACGAAGGAAATGTTGATCGTAACGAAAAAATGAGCATTAAAATGAAGGAAATATTCATCGAAATGAAGGAAATATTGATCGTAATGAGAAAAGAAGCATCAAATAGAAGAAAATATTCGTCGAAACAAAGGAAACATTGATCATAACGAGAAAACAAGCATAAAAAAGAAGGAAATATGTATCGAAACAAAGGAAACATTGATCATAACGAGAAAACGAGCATCAAAATGAAGGAAATCTGCATCGAAACGAATGAAATGTTGATCGTAACAAGAAAAGGAGCATCAAAATGAATGAAATATGCATCGAAACGAAGGAAATGTTGATCGTAACGAGAAAATGAGCATTAAAATGAAGAAAATATTCATTGAAACGAAGGAAATATTGATCGTAATGAGAAAAGGTGCATCAAAATGAAGGAAATATGCATCGAAACAAAGGAAATATTGATCATAACGAGAAAATGAGCATAAAAAAAAGGAAATCTGCATCGAAATGAATGAAATGTTGATCTTAAAAAGAAAAGGAGCATCAAATGAAGTAAATATCCTTCGAAACGAAGGAAATGTTAATCGTAACAAGAAAAGGAGCATCAAAATGAAGGAAATATGCATCAAAACGAAGATAATATTGATCGTAAAGAGAAAATGAGAATCAAACGAAGGAAATATGCATCGAAGCAAAGGAAACATTGATCATAACGAGAAAACGAGCATCAAAAAGAAGGAAATCTGCATCGAAACGAATGAAATGTTGATCGTAATAAGAAAAGGAGCATCAAAATGAAGGAAATATGCATTGAAATGAAGGTAATATTGATCGTAATGAGAAAATAAGAATCAAAACGAAGAAAAAATTCATCGAAACAAAGGAAATATTGATCGTAACGAGAAAACGAGCATAAAAAAGAAGGAAATATGCATCGAAACGAATGAAATGTTGATCGTAACAAGAAAATGAGCATCAAAATGAAATAAATATGCATCGAAACGAAGGAAATGCTGATCGTAACGAGAAAAAGTGCATCAAAATGAAGGAAATATACATCGAAACGAAGAAAATGTTGATCATAACGAGAAAATGAGCATTAAAATGAAGGAAATATTCATAGAAACGAAGGAATTGTTGATCGTACTGAGAAAAAGAGCATCAAAATGATGGAAATCTGCATCGAAACGAATGAAATGTTGATCGTAACGAGAAAAGGAGCATCAAAATGAAGGAAATATGCATCGAAACAAAGGAAACATTGAACATAACGAAAAAACGAGCATCAAAAAGAAGGAAATCTGCATCGAAACGAATGAAATGTTGATCATAACAAGAAAAGGAGCATCAAAATGAAGTAAATATGCATCGAAACGAAGGAAATGATGATCGTAACGAGAAAAAGTGCATCAAAATGATAGAAATATACATCAAAACGAAGAAAATGTTGATCATAACGAGAAAATGAGCATTAAAATGAAGGAAATATTCATAGAAACGAAGGAAATGTTGATCATACTGAGAAAAGGAGCATCAAAATGATGGAAATCTGCATCGAAACAAATGAAATGTTGATCGTAACAAGAAAAGGAGCATCAAAATTAAGGAAATGTGCATCGAAACGAAGGAAATGTTGATCATAACGAGAAAATGAGCATCAAAAAGAAGGAAATCTGCATAGAAACGAATGAAATGTTGATCGTAACAAGAAAAAGAGCATCAAAATGAAGGAAATATGCATCGAAACAAAGGAAACATTAATCATAACGAGAAAACGAGCATAAAAAAGAAGGAAATATGTATCGAAACAAAAGAAACGTTGATCATATCGAGAAAACGAGCATCAAAAAGAAGAAAATCTGCATCGAAACGAATGAAATATTGATCGTAACAAGAAAAGGAGCATCAAAATGAAGGAAATATGCATCGAAACGAAAGAAATGTTGATCATAACGAGAAAATGAGCATCAAAAAGAAGGAAATCTGCATAGAAACGAATGAAATGTTGATCGTAACAAGAAAAAGAGCATCAAAATGAAGGAAATATGCATCGAAACAAAGGAAACATTGATCATAACGAGAAAACGAGCATAAAAAAGAAGGAAATATGTATCGAAACAAAAGAAACATTGATCATAACGAGAAAACGAGCATCAAAAAGAAGGAAATCTGCATCGAAACGAATGAAATGTTGATCGTAACAAGAAAAGGAGCATCAAAATGAAGGAAATATGCATCGAAACGAAGGAAATGTTGATCGTAACGAGAAAATGAGCATTAAAATGAAGAAAATATTCATTGAAATGAAGGAAATATTGTTCGTAATGAGAAAATGAGCATCAAAATGAAGGAAATATGCATCGAAACAAAGGAAATATTGATCATAACGAGAAAATGAGCATAAAAAAGAAGGAAATCTGCATCGAAATGAATGAAATGTTGATCGTAATAAGAAAAGGAGCATCAAAATGAAGGAAATATGCATCGAAATGAAGGTAATATTGATCGTAATGAGAAAATAAGAATCAAAACGAAGAAAAAATTCATCGAAACAAAGGAAATATTGATCGTAACGAGAAAACGAGCATCAAAAAGAAGGAAATCTGCATCGAAACGAATGAAATGTTGATCGTAACAAGAAAATGAGCATCAAAATGAAGTAAATATGCATCGAAACGAAGGAAATGCTGATCGTAACGAGAAAAAGAGCATCAAAATGAAGGAAATATACATCGAAACGAAGAAAATGTTGATCATAACGAGAAAATGAGCATTAAAATGAAGGAAATATTCATAGAAACGAAGGAAATATTGATCATACTGAGAAAAGGAGCATCAAAATGATGGAAATCTGCATCGAAACGAATGAAATGTTGATCGTAACAAGAAAAGGAGCATCAAAATTAAGGAAATGTGCATCGAAACGAAGGAAATGTTGATCGTAACGAGGAAATAAGCATTAAAATGAATTAAATATTCATCGAAACGAAGGAAATGTTGATCATAATGAGAAAAGAAGCATCAAATGAAGTAAATATGCATCGAAACAAAGGAAACATTG
This sequence comes from Pogostemon cablin, assembly GCA_023678885.1. NCBI lineage: Eukaryota > Viridiplantae > Streptophyta > Magnoliopsida > Lamiales > Lamiaceae > Pogostemon > Pogostemon cablin. Next base: position 148,752 of record JAHCLQ010000594.1, on the reverse strand, counting down.
ATCATAACGATAAAACGAGCATCTAAAAATTGAAAATATGCATCGAAACAAAGGAAATATTTATCATAATGAGAAAACGAGCATCAAAAAGAAGGAAATCTGCATCGAAACGAATGAAATGTTGATCGTAACAAGAAAAGGAGCATCAAAATGAAGGAAATATGCATCGAAACGAAAGAAATGTTGATCATAACGAGAAAATGAGCATCAAAAAGAAGGAAATCTGCATAGAAACGAATGAAATGTTGATCGTAACAAGAAAAAGAGCATCAAAATGAAGGAAATATGCATCGAAACAAAGAAAACATTGATCATAACGAGAAAACGAGCATAAAAAAGAAGGAAATATGTATCGAAACAAAAGAAACATTGATCATAACGACAAAACGAGCATCAAAAAGAAGGAAATCTGCATCGAAACGAATGAAATGTTGATAATAACAAGAAAAGGAGCATCAAAATGAAGGAAATATGCATCGAAACGAAGGAAATTTTGATCGTAACGAGAAAATGAGCATTAAAATGAAGGAAATATTCATCGAAACGGAGGAAATGTTGATCGTAATGAGAAAAGGAGCATCAAAATGAAGGAAATATGCATCGAAACAAAGGAAATATTGATCATAACGAGAAAACGAGCATCAAAAATTAAGGAAATCTGCATCGAAACGACTGAAATGTTGATCGTAAAAAGAAAAGGAGCATCAAAATGAAGTAAATATGCATCGAAATGAAGGAAATGCTGATCGTAACGAGAACAAGTGCATCAAAATGAAGGAAATATACATCGAAACGAAGAAAATTTTGATCATAACGAGAAAATGAGCATTAAAATGAAGGAAATATTCATAGAAACGAAGGAAATGATGATCGTACTGAGAAAATAGCATCAAAATAATGGAAATCTGCATCGAAACGAATGAAACGTTGATCGTAACGAGAAAAGGAGCATCAAAATGAAGGAAATATGCATCGAAACAAAGGAAACATTGAACATAACGAGAAAACGAGCATCAAAAAGAAGGAAATCTGCATCGAACCGACTGAAATGTTGATCATAACAAAAAAAGGAGCATCAAAATGAAGTAAATATGCATCACAACGGAGGAAATGATGATCGTAACGAGAAAAAGTGCATCAAAATGATGGAAATATACATCGAAACGAAGAAAATGTTGATCATAACGAGAAAATGAGCATTAAAATGATGGAAATATTCATAGAAACGAAGGAAATGTTGATCGTACTGAGAAAAGGAGCATCAAAATGATGGAAATCTGCATCGAAACGAATGAAATGTTGATCGTAACAAGAAAAGGAGCATCGAAGTGAAGGAAATGTACATCGAAACGAAGGAAATGTTGATCGTAACGAGGAAATAAGCATTAAAATGAATGAAATATTCATCGAAACGAAGGAAATGTTGAACGTAAAGAGAAAATTAGCATCAAAATGAAGGAAATATGCATCGAAACAAATGAAATATTGATCATAACTAGAAAATGAGCATCAAAAAGAAGGAAATCTGCATAGAAACGAATGAAATGTTGATCGTAACAAGAAAATGAGCATCAAAATGAATTAAATATGCATTGAAAATGCTGATCGTAACGAGAAAAAATGCATCAACATGAAGGAAATATACATCGAAACGAAGAAAATGTTGATCATAACGAGAAAATGAGCATTAAAATGAAGGAAATATTGATCATAACGATAAAACGAGCGTCATAAAGAAGGAAATCAGCATCGAAACGAATGAAATGTTGATCATAACAAGAAAAAGAGCATCAAAATGAAGGAAATATGCTTCGAAACGAAGAAAATGTGGATCGTAACGAAAAAATGAGCGTTAAAATGAAGGAAATATTCATCGAAACGAAGGAAATGTTGATCGTAATGAGAAAAGAAGCATCAAATAGAAGAAAATATTCGTCGAAACAAAGGAAACATTAATCATAACGAGAAAACGAGCATAAAAAAGAAGGAAATATGTATCGAAATAAAGGAAACATTGATCATAACGAGAAAACGAGCATCAAAAAGAAGGAAATCTGCATCGAAACGAATGAAATGTTGATCGTAACAAGAAAAGGAGCATCAAAATGAAGGAAATATGCATCGAAACGAAGGAAATGTTGATCGTAACGAGAAAATGAGCATTAAAATGAAGAAAATATTCATTGAAACGAAGGAAATATTGATCGTAATGAGAAAAGGAGCATCAAAATGAAGGAAATATGCATCGAAACAAAGGAAATATTGATCATAACGAGAAAATGAGAATAAAAAAGAAGGAAATCTGCATCGAAATGAATGAAATGTTGATCGTAAAAAGAAAAGGAGCATCAAATGAAGTAAATATCCTTCGAAACGAAGGAAATGTTTATCGTAACAAGAAAAGGAGCATCAAAATGAAGGAAATATGCATCAAAACGAAGATAATATTGATCGTAAAGAGAAAATGAGAATCAAACGAAGGAAATATGCAACGAAGCAAAGGAAACATTGATCATAAAGAGAAAACGAGCATCAAAAAGAAGGAAATCTGCATCGAAACGAATGAAATGTTGATCGTAATAAGAAAAGGAGCATCAAAATGAAGGAAATATGCATTGAAATGAAGGTAATATTGATCGTAATGAGAAAATAAGAATCAAAACGAAGAAAAAATTCATCGAAACAAAGAAAATATTGATCGTAACGAGAAAACGAGCATCAAAAAGAAGGAAATCTGCATCGAAACGAATGAAATGTTGATCGTAACAAGAAAAGGAGCATCAAAATGAAGGAAATATGCATCGAAACGAAGGAAATGTTGATCGTAACGAGAAAATGAGCATTAAAATGAAGAAAATATTCATTGAAATGAAGGAAATATTGTTCGTAATGAGAAAAGGAGCATCAAAATGAAGGAAATATGCATCGAAACAAAGGAAATATTGATCATAACGAGAAAATGAGCATAAAAAAGAAGGAAATCTGCATCGAAATGAATGAAATGTTGATCGTAAAAAGAAAAGGAGCATCAAATGAAGTAAATATCCTTCGAAACGAAGGAAATGTTGATCGTAACAAGAAAATGAGCATCAAAATGAAGGAAATATGCATAAAAACGAAGATAATATTGATCGTAAAGAGAAAATGAGAATCAAACGAAGGAAATATGCATAGAAGCAAAGGAAACATTGATCATAACGAGAAAACGAGCATCAAAAAGAAGGAAATCTGCATCGAAACGAATGAAATGTTGATCGTAATAAGAAAAGGAGCATCAAAATGAAGGAAATATGCATCGAAATGAAGGTAATATTGATCGTAATGAGAAAATAAGAATCAAAACGAAGAAAAAATTCATCGAAACAAAGGAAATATTGATCGTAACGAGAAAACGAGCATCAAAAAGAAGGAAATCTGCATCGAAACGAATGAAATGTTGATCGTAACAAGAAAAGGAGCATCAAAATGAAGTAAATATGCATCGAAACGAAGGAAATGCTGATCGTAACGAGAAAAAGTGCATCAAAATGAAGGAAATATACATCGAAACGAATAAAATGTTGATCATAACGAGAAAATGAGCATTAAAATGAAGGAAATATTCATAGAAACGAAGGAATTGTTGATCGTACTGAGAAAAAGAGCATCAAAATGATGGAAATCTGCATCGAAACGAATGAAATGTTGATCGTAACGAGAAAAGGAGCATCAAAATAAAGGAAATATGCATCGAAACAAAGGAAACAATGAACATAACGAGAAAACGAGCATCAAAAAGAAGGAAATCTGCATCGAAACGAATGAAATGTTGATCATAACAAGAAAAGGAGCATCAAAATGAAGTAAATATGCATCGAAACGAAGGAAATGATGATCGTAACGAGAAAAAGTGCATCAAAATGTTAGAAATTTACATCGAAACAAAGAAAATGTTGATCATAACGAGAAAATGAGCATTAAAATGAAGGAAATATTCATAGAAACGAAGGAAATGTTGATCATACTGAGAAAAGGAGCATCAAAATGATGGAAATCTGCATCAAAACGAATGAAATGTTGATCGTAACAAGAAAAGGAGCATCAAAATTAAGGAAATGTGCATCGAAACGAAGGAAATGTTGATCGTAACGAGGAAATAAGCATTAAAATGAATTAAATATTCATCGAAACGAAGAAAATATTGATCATAATGAGAAAAGAAGCATCAAATGAAGTAAATATGCATCGAAACAAAGGAAACATTGATCATAACGATAAAACGAGCATCTAAAAGTTGGAAATATGCATCGAAACAAAGGAAATATTTATCATAATGAGAAAACGAGCATAAAAAAGAAGGAAATCTGCATCGAAACGAATGAAATGTTGATGGTAACAAGAAAAGGAGCATCAAAATGAAGGAAATATGCATCGAAACGAAAGAAATATTGATCATAACGAGAAAATGAGCATCAAAAAGAAGGAAATGTGCATAGAAACGAATGAAATGTTGATCGTAACAAGAAAAAGAGCATCAAAATGAAGGAAATATGCATCAAAACAAAGGAAACATTGATCATAACGAGAAAACGAGCATAAAAAAGAAGGAAATATGTATCGAAACAAAAGAAACATTGATCATAACGACAAAACGAGCATCAAAAAGAAGGAAATCTGCATCGAAACGAATGAAATGTTGATAATAACAAGAAAAGGAGCATCAAAATGTAGGAAATATGCATCGAAACGAAGGAAATGTTGATCGTAACGAGAAAATGAGCATTAAAATGAAGGAAATATTCATCGAAACGGAGGAAATGTTGATCGTAATGAGAAAAGGAGCATCAAAATGAAGGAAATATGCATCGAAACAAAGGAAATATTGATCATAACGAGAAAACGAGCATCAAAAATAAGGAAATCTGCATCGAAACGACTGAAATGTTGATCGTAAAAAGAAAAGGAGCATCAAAATGAAGTAAATATGCATCGAAATGAAGGAAATGCTGATCGTAACGAGAAAAAGTGCATCAAAATGAAGGAAATATACATCGAAACGAAGAAAATGTTGATCATAACGAGAAAATGAGCATTAAAATGAAGGAAATATTCATAGAAACGAAGGAAATGATGATCGTACTGAGAAAATAGCATCAAAATAATGGAAATCTGCATCGAAACGAATGAAACGTTGATCGTAACGAGAAAAGGAGCATCAAAATGAAGGAAATATGCATCGAAACAAAGGAAACATTGAACATAACGAGAAAACGAACATCAAAAAGAAGGAAATCTGCATCGAACCGACTGAAATGTTGATCATAACAAAAAAAGGAGCATCAAAATGAAGTAAATATGCATCGCAACGGAGGAAATGATGATCGTAACGAGAAAAAGTGCATCAAAATGATGGAAATATACATCGAAACGAAGAAAATGTTGATCATAACGAGAAAATGAGCATTAAAATGATGGAAATATTCATAGAAACGAAGGAAATGTTGATCGTACTGAGAAAAGGAGCATCAAAATGATGGAAATCTGCATCGAAACGAATGAAATGTTGATCGTAACAAGAAAAGGAGCATCGAAGTGAAGGAAATGTACATCGAAACGAAGGAAATGTTGATCGTAACGAGGAAATAAGCATTAAAATGAATGAAATATTCATCGAAACGAAGGAAATGTTGAACGTAAAGAGAAAAGGAGCATCAAAATAAAGGAAATATGCATCGAAACAAATGAAATATTGATCATAACTAGAAAATGAGCATCAAAAAGAAGGAAATCTGCATAGAAACGAATGAAATGTTGATCGTAACAAGAAAATGAGCATCAAAATGAATTAAATATGCATTGAAAATGCTGATCGTAACGAGAAAAAGTGCATCAAAATGAAGGAAATATACATCGAAACGAATAAAATGTTGATCATAACGAGAAAATGAGCATTAAAATGAAGGAAATATTCATAGAAACGAAGGAATTATTGATCGTACTGAGAAAAAGAGCATCAAAATGATGGAAATCTGCATCGAAACGAATGAAATGTTGATCGTAACGAGAAAAGGAGCATCAAAATAAAGGAAATATGCATCGAAACAAAGGAAACAATGAACATAACGAGAAAACGAGCATCAAAAAGAAGGAAATCTGCATCGAAACGAATGAAATGTTGATCATAACAAGAAAAGGAGCATCAAAATGAAGTAAATATGCATCGAAACGAAGGAAATGATGATCGTAACGAGAAAAAGTGCATCAAAATGTTAGAAATTTACATCGAAACAAAGAAAATGTTGATCATAACGAGAAAATGAGCATTAAAATGAAGGAAATATTCATAGAAACGAAGGAAATGTTGATCATACTGAGAAAAGGAGCATCAAAATGATGGAAATCTGCATCAAAACGAATGAAATGTTGATCGTAACAAGAAAAGGAGCATCAAAATTAAGGAAATGTGCATCGAAACGAAGGAAATGTTGATCGTAACGAGGAAATAAGCATTAAAATGAATTAAATATTCATCGAAACGAAGAAAATATTGATCATAATGAGAAAAGAAGCATCAAATGAAGTAAATATGCATCGAAACAAAGGAAACATTGATCATAACGATAAAACGAGCATCTAAAAGTTGGAAATATGCATCGAAACAAAGGAAATATTTATCATAATGAGAAAACGAGCATCAAAAAGAAGGAAATCTGCATCGAAACGAATGAAATGTTGATCGTAACAAGAAAAGGAGCATCAAAATGAAGGAAATATGCATCGAAACGAAAGAAATATTGATCATAACGAGAAAATGAGCATCAAAAAGAAGGAAATGTGCATAGAAACGAATGAAATGTTGATCGTAACAAGAAAAAGAGCATCAAAATGAAGGAAATATGCATCGAAACAAAGGAAACATTGATCATAACGAGAAAACGAGCATAAAAAAGAAGGAAATATGTATCGAAACAAAAGAAACATTGATCATAACGACAAAACGAGCATCAAAAAGAAGGAAATCTGCATCGAAACGAATGAAATGTTGATAATAACAAGAAAAGGAGCATCAAAATGTAGGAAATATGCATCGAAACGAAGGAAATGTTGATCGTAACGAGAAAATGAGCATTAAAATGAAGGAAATATTCATCGAAACGGAGGAAATGTTGATCGTAATGAGAAAAGGAGCATCAAAATGAAGGAAATATGCATCGAAACAAAGAAAATATTGATCATAACGAGAAAACGAGCATAAAAAATAAGGAAATCTGCATCGAAACGACTGAAATGTTGATCATAAAAAGAAAAGGAGCATCAAAATGAAGTAAATATGCATCGAAATGAAGGAAATGCTGATCGTAACGAGAAAAAGTGCATCAAAATGAAGGAAATATACATCGAAACGAAGAAAATGTTGATCATAACGAGAAAATGAGCATTAAAATGAAGGAAATATTCATAGAAACGAAGGAAATGATGATCGTACTGAGAAAATAGCATCAAAATAATGGAAATCTGCATCGAAACGAATGAAACGTTGATCGTAACGAGAAAAGGAGCATCAAAATGAAGGAAATATGCATCGAAACAAAGGAAACATTGAACATAACGAGAAAACGAGCATCAAAAAGAAGGAAATCTGCATCGAACCGACTGAAATGTTGATCATAACAAAAAAAGGAGCATCAAAATGAAGTAAATATGCATCGCAACCGAGGAAATGATGATCGTAACGAGAAAAAGTGCATCAAAATGATGGAAATATACATCGAAACGAAGAAAATGTTGATCATAACGAGAAAATGAGCATTAAAATGATGGAAATATTCATAGAAACGAAGGAAATGATGATCGTACTGAGAAAAGGAGCATCAAAATGATAGAAATCTGCATCGAAACGAATGAAATGTTGATCGTAACAAGAAAAGGAGCATCGAAGTGAAGGAAATGTACATCGAAACGAAGGAAATGTTGATCGTAACGAGGAAATAAGCATTAAAATGAATGAAATATTCATCGAAACGAAGGAAATGTTGAACGTAAAGAGAAAAGGAGCATCAAAATGAAGGAAATATGCATCGAAACAAATGAAATATTGATCATAACTAGAAAATGAGCATCAAAAAGAAGGAAATCTGCATAGAAACGAATGAAATGTTGATCGTAACAAGAAAATGAGCATCAAAATGAATTAAATATGCATTGAAAATGCTGATCGTAACGAGAAAAAGTGCATCAAAATGAAGGAAATATACATCGAAACGAAGAAAATGTTGATCATAACGAGAAAATGAGCATTAAAATGAAGGAAATATTGATCATAACGATAAAACGAGCGTCATAAAGAAGGAAATCTGCATCGAAACGAATGAAATGTTGATCATAACAAGAAAAAGAGCATCAAAATGAAGGAAATATGCTTCGAAACGAAGAAAATGTTGATCGTAACGAAAAAATGAGCGTTAAAATGAAGGAAATATTCATCGAAACGAAGGAAATGTTGATCGTAATGAGAAAAGAAGCATCAAATAGAAGAAAATATTCGTCGAAACAAAGGAAACATTAATCATAACGAGAAAACGAGCATAAAAAAGAAGGAAATATGTATCGAAATAAAGGAAACATTGATCATAACGAGAAAACGAGCATCAAAAAGAAGGAAATCTGCATCGAAACGAATGAAATGTTGATCGTAACAAGAAAAGGAGCATCAAAATGAAGGAACTATGCATCGAAACGAAGGAAATGTTGATCGTAACGAGAAAATGAGCATTAAAATGAAGAAAATATTCATTGAAACGAAGGAAATATTGATCGTAATGAGAAAAGGAGCATCAAAATGAAGGAAATATGCATCGAAACAAAGGAAATATTGATCATAACGAGAAAATGAGAATAAAAAAGAAGGAAATCTGCATCGAAATAAATGAAATGTTGATCGTAAAAAGAAAAGGAGCATCAAATGAAGTAAATATCCTTCGAAACGAAGGAAATGTTTATCGTAACAAGAAAAGGAGCATCAAAATGAAGGAAATATGCATCAAAACGAAGATAATATTGATCGTAAAGAGAAAATGAGAATCAAACGAAGGAAATATGCAACGAAGCAAAGGAAACATTGATCATAAAGAGAAAACGAGCATCAAAAAGAAGGAAATCTGCATCGAAACGAATGAAATGTTGATCGTAATAAGAAAAGGAGCATCAAAATGAAGGAAATATGCATCGAAATGAAGGTAATATTGATCGTAATGAGAAAATAAGAATCAAAACGAAGAAAAAATTCATCGAAATAAAGGAAATATTGATCGTAACGAGAAAACGAGCATCAAAAAGAAGGAAATCTGCATCGAAACGAATGAAATGTTGATCGTAACAAGAAAAGGAGCATCAAAATGAAGTAAATATGCATCGAAACGAAGGAAATGCTGATCGTAACGAGAAAAAGTGCATCAAAATGAAGGAAATATACATCGAAACGAATAAAATGTTGATCATAACGAGAAAATGAGCATTAAAATGAAGGAAATATTCATAGAAACGAAGGAATTATTGATCGTACTGAGAAAAAGAGCATCAAAATGATGGAAATCTGCATCGAAACGAATGAAATGTTGATCGTAACGAGAAAAGGAGCATCAAAATAAAGGAAATATGCATCGAAACAAAGGAAACAATGAACATAACGAGAAAACGAGCATCAAAAAGAAGGAAATCTGCATCGAAACGAATGAAATATTGATCATAACAAGAAAAGGAGCATCAAAATGAAGTAAATATGCATCGAAACGAAGGAAATGATGATCGTAACGAGAAAAAGTGCATCAAAATGTTAGAAATTTACATCGAAACAAAGAAAATGTTGATCATAACGAGAAAATGAGCATTAAAATGAAGGAAATATTCATAGAAACGAAGGAAATGTTGATCATACTGAGAAAAGGAGCATCAAAATGATGGAAATCTGCATCAAAACGAATGAAATGTTGATCGTAACAAGAAAAGGAGCATCAAAATTAAGGAAATGTGCATCGAAACGAAGGAAATGTTGATCGTAACGAGGAAATAAGCATTAAAATGAATTAAATATTCATCGAAACGAAGAAAATATTGATCATAATGAGAAAAGAAGCATCAAATGAAGTAAATATGCATCGAAACAAAGGAAACATTGATCATAACGATAAAACGAGCATCTAAAAGTTGGAAATATGCATCGAAACAAAGGAAATATTTATCATAATGAGAAAACGAGCATCAAAAAGAAGGAAATCTGCATCGAAACGAATGAAATGTTGATCGTAACAAGAAAAGGAGCATCAAAATGAAGGAAATATGCATCGAAACGAAAGAAATATTGATCATAACGAGAAAATGAGCATCAAAAAGAAGGAAATGTGCATAGAAACGAATGAAATGTTGATCGTAACAAGAAAAAGAGCATCAAAATGAAGGAAATATGCATCGAAACAAAGGAAACATTGATCATAACGAGAAAACGAGCATAAAAAAGAAGGAAATATGTATCGAAACAAAAGAAACATTGATCATAACGACAAAACGAGCATCAAAAAGAAGGAAATCTGCATCGAAACGAATGAAATGTTGATAATAACAAGAAAAGGAGCATCAAAATGTAGGAAATATGCATCGAAACGAAGGAAATGTTGATCGTAACGAGAAAATGAGCATTAAAATGAAGGAAATATTCATCGAAACGGAGGAAATGTTGATCGTAATGAGAAAAGGAGCATCAAAATGAAGGAAATATGCATCGAAACAAAGAAAATATTGATCATAACGAGAAAACGAGCATAAAAAATAAGGAAATCTGCATCGAAACGACTGAAATGTTGATCATAAAAAGAAAAGGAGCATCAAAATGAAGTAAATATGCATCGAAATGAAGGAAATGCTGATCGTAACGAGAAAAAGTGCATCAAAATGAAGGAAATATACATCGAAACGAAGAAAATGTTGATCATAACGAGAAAATGAGCATTAAAATGAAGGAAATATTCATAGAAACGAAGGAAATGATGATCGTACTGAGAAAATAGCATCAAAATAATGGAAATCTGCATCGAAACGAATGAAACGTTGATCGTAACGAGAAAAGGAGCATCAAAATGAAGGAAATATGCATCGAAACAAAGGAAACATTGAACATAACGAGAAAACGAGCATCAAAAAGAAGGAAATCTGCATCGAACCGACTGAAATGTTGATCATAACAAAAAAAGGAGCATCAAAATGAAGTAAATATGCATCGCAACCGAGGAAATGATGATCGTAACGAGAAAAAGTGCATCAAAATGATGGAAATATACATCGAAACGAAGAAAATGTTGATCATAACGAGAAAATGAGCATTAAAATGATGGAAATATTCATAGAAACGAAGGAAATGTTGATCGTACTGAGAAAAGGAGCATCAAAATGATAGAAATCTGCATCGAAACGAATGAAATGTTGATCGTAACAAGAAAAGGAGCATCGAAGTGAAGGAAATGTACATCGAAACGAAGGAAATGTTGATCGTAACGAGGAAATAAGCATTAAAATGAATGAAATATTCATCGAAACGAAGGAAATGTTGAACGTAAAGAGAAAAGGAGCATCAAAATGAAGGAAATATGCATCGAAACAAATGAAATATTGATCATAACTAGAAAATGAGCATCAAAAAGAAGGAAATCTGCATAGAAACGAATGAAATGTTGATCGTAACAAGAAAATGAGCATCAAAATGAATTAAATATGCATTGAAAATGCTGATCGTAACGAGAAAAAGTGCATCAAAATGAAGGAAATATACATCGAAACGAAGAAAATGTTGATCATAACGAGAAAATGAGCATTAAAATGAAGGAAATATTGATCATAACGATAAAACGAGCGTCATAAAGAAGGAAATCTGCATCGAAACGAATGAAATGTTGATCATAACAAGAAAAAGAGCATCAAAATGAAGGAAATATGCTTCGAAACGAAGAAAATGTTGATCGTAACGAAAAAATGAGCGTTAAAATGAAGGAAATATTCATCGAAACGAAGGAAATGTTGATCGTAATGAGAAAAGAAGCATCAAATAGAAGAAAATATTCGTCGAAACAAAGGAAACATTAATCATAACGAGAAAACGAGCATAAAAAAGAAGGAAATATGTATCGAAATAAAGGAAACATTGATCATAACGAGAAAACGAGCATCAAAAAGAAGGAAATCTGCATCGAAACGAATGAAATGTTGATCGTAACAAGAAAAGGAGCATCAAAATGAAGGAACTATGCATCGAAACGAAGGAAATGTTGATCGTAACGAGAAAATGAGCATTAAAATGAAGAAAATATTCATTGAAACGAAGGAAATATTGATCGTAATGAGAAAAGGAGCATCAAAATGAAGGAAATATGCATCGAAACAAAGGAAATATTGATCATAACGAGAAAATGAGAATAAAAAAGAAGGAAATCTGCATCGAAATAAATGAAATGTTGATCGTAAAAAGAAAAGGAGCATCAAATGAAGTAAATATCCTTCGAAACGAAGGAAATGTTTATCGTAACAAGAAAAGGAGCATCAAAATGAAGGAAATATGCATCAAAACGAAGATAATATTGATCGTAAAGAGAAAATGAGAATCAAACGAAGGAAATATGCAACGAAGCAAAGGAAACATTGATCATAAAGATAAAACGAGCATCAAAAAGAAGGAAATCTGCATCGAAACGAATGAAATATTGATCGTAATAAGAAAAGGAGCATCAAAATGAAGGAAATATGCATCGAAATGAAGGTAATATTGATCGTAATGAGAAAATAAGAATCAAAACGAAGAAAAAATTCATCGAAATAAAGGAAATATTGATTGTAACGAGAAAACGAGCATCAAAAAGAAGGAAATCTGCATCGAAACGAATGAAATGTTGATCGTAACAAGAAAAGGAGCATCAAAATGAAGTAAATATGCATCGAAACGAAGGAAATGCTGATCGTAACGAGAAAAAGTGCATCAAAATGAAGGAAATATACATCGAAACGAATAAAATGTTGATCATAACGAGAAAATGAGCATTAAAATGAAGGAAATATTCATAGAAACGAAGGAATTGTTGATCGTACTGAGAAAAAGAGCATCAAAATGATGGAAATCTGCATCGAAACGAATGAAATGTTGATCGTAACGAGAAAATGAGCATCAAAATAAAGGAAATATGCATCGAAACAAAGGAAACAATGAACATAACGAGAAAACGAGCATCAAAAAGAAGGAAATCTGCATCGAAACGAATGAAATGTTGATCATAACAAGAAAAGGAGCATCAAAATGAAGTAAATATGCATCGAAACGAAGGAAATGATGATCGTAACGAGAAAAAGTGCATCAAAATGTTAGAAATTTACATCGAAACAAAGAAAATGTTGATCATAACGAGAAAATGAGCATTAAAATGAAGGAAATATTCATAGAAACGAAGGAAATGTTGATCATACTGAGAAAAGGAGCATCAAAATGATGGAAATCTGCATCAAAACGAATGAAATGTTGATCGTAACAAGAAAAGGAGCATCAAAATTAAGGAAATGTGCATCGAAACGAAGGAAATGTTGATCGTAACGAGGAAATAAGCATTAAAATGAATTAAATATTCATCGAAACGAAGAAAATATTGATCATAATGAGAAAAGAAGCATCAAATGAAGTAAATATGCATCGAAACAAAAGAAACATTGATCATAACGATAAAACGAGCATCTAAAAGTTGGAAATATGCATCGAAACAAAGGAAATATTTATCATAATGAGAAAACGAGCATCAAAAAGAAGGAAATTTGCATCGAAACGAATGAAATGTTGATCGTAACAAGAAAAGGAGCATCAAAATGAAGAAAATATGCATCGAAACGAAAGAAATATTGATCATAACGAGAAAATGAGCATAAAAAAGAAGGAAATGTGCATAGAAACGAATGAAATGTTGATCGTAACAAGAAAAAGAGCATCAAAATGAAGGAAATATGCATCGAAACAAAGGAAACATTGATCATAACGAGAAAACGAGCATAAAAAAGAAGGAAATATGTATCGAAACAAAAGAAACATTGATCATAACGACAAAACGAGCATCAAAAAGAAGGAAATCTGCATCGAAACGAATGAAATGTTGATAATAACAAGAAAAGGAGCATCAAAATGTAGGAAATATGCATCGAAACGAAGGAAATGTTGATCGTAACGAGAAAATGAGCATTAAAATGAAGGAAATATTCATCGAAACGGAGGAAATGTTGATCGTAATGAGAAAAGGAGCATCAAAATGAAGGAAATATGCATCGAAACAAAGGAAATATTGATCATAACGAGAAAACGAGCATCAAAAATAAGGAAATCTGCATTGAAACGACTGAAATGTTGATCGTAAAAAGAAAAGGAGCATCAAAATGAAGTAAATATGCATCGAAATGAAGGAAATGCTGATCGTAACGAGAAAAAGTGCATCAAAATGAAGGAAATATACATCGAAACGAAGAAAATGTTGATCATAACGAGAAAATGAGCATTAAAATGAAGGAAATATTCATAGAAACGAAGGAAATGATGATCGTACTGAGAAAATAGCATCAAAATAATGGAAATCTGCATCGAAACGAATGAAACGTTGATCGTAACGAGAAAAGGAGCATCAAAATGAAGGAAATATGCATCGAAACAAAGGAAACATTGAACATAACGAGAAAACGAGCATCAAAAAGAAGGAAATCTGCATCGAACCGACTGAAATGTTGATCATAACAAAAAAAGGAGCATCAAAATGAAGTAAATATGCATCGCAACCGAGGAAATGATGATCGTAACGAGAAAAAGTGCATCAAAATGATGGAAATATACATCGAAACGAAGAAAATGTTGATCATAACGAGAAAATGAGCATTAAAATGATGGAAATATTCATAGAAACGAAGGAAATGTTGATCGTACTGAGAAAAGGAGCATCAAAATGATAGAAATCTTCATCGAAACGAATGAAATGTTGATCGTAACAAGAAAAGGAGCATCGAAGTGAAGGAAATGTACATCGAAACGAAGGAAATGTTGATCGTAACGAGGAAATAAGCATTAAAATGAATGAAATATTCATCGAAACGAAGGAAATGTTGAACGTAAAGAGAAAAGGAGCATCAAAATGAAGGAAATATGCATCGAAACAAATGAAATATTGATCATAACTAGAAAATGAGCATCAAAAAGAAGGAAATCTGCATAGAAACGAATGAAATGTTGATCGTAACAAGAAAATGAGCATCAAAATGAATTAAATATGCATTGAAAATGCTGATCGTAACGAGAAAAAGTGCATCAAAATGAAGGAAATATACATCGAAACGAAGAAAATGTTGATCATAACGAGAAAATGAGCATTAAAATGAAGGAAATATTGATCATAACGATAAAACAAGCGTCATAAAGAAGGAAATCTGCATCGAAACGAATGAAATGTTGATCATAACAAGAAAAAGAGTATCAAAATGAAGGAAATATGCTTCGAAACGAAGAAAATGTTGATCGTAACGAAAAAATGAGCGTTAAAATGAAGGAAATATTCATCGAAACGAAGGAAATGTTGATCGTAATGAGAAAAGAAGCATCAAATAGAAGAAAATATTCATCGAAACAAAGGAAACATTAATCATAACGAGAAAACGAGCATAAAAAAGAATGAAATATGTATCGAAATAAAGGAAACATTGATCATAACGAGAAAACGAACATCAAAAAGAAGGAAATCTGCATCGAAACGAATGAAATGTTGATCGTAACAAGAAAAGGAGCATCAAAATGAAGGAACTATGCATCGAAACGAAGGAAATGTTGATCGTAACGAGAAAATGAGCATTAAAATGAAGAAAATATTCATTGAAACGAAGGAAATATTGATCGTAATGAGAAAAGGAGCATCAAAATGAAGGAAATATGCATCGAAACAAAGGAAATATTGATCATAACGAGAAAATGAGAATAAAAAAGAAGGAAATCTGCATCGAAATGAATGAAATGTTGATCGTAAAAAGAAAAGGAGCATCAAATGAAGTAAATATCCTTCGAAACGAAGGAAATGTTTATCGTAACAAGAAAAGGAGCATCAAAATGAAGGAAATATGCATCAAAACGAAGATAATATTGATCGTAAAGAGAAAATGAGAATCAAACGAAGGAAATATGCAACGAAGCAAAGGAAACATTGATCATAAAGAGAAAACGAGCATCAAAAAGAAGGAAATCTGCATCGAAACGAATGAAATGTTGATCGTAATAAGAAAAGGAGCATCAAAATGAAGGAAATATGCATCGAAATGAAGGTAATATTGATCGTAATGAGAAAATAAGAATCAAAACGAAGAAAAAATTCATCGAAACAAAGGAAATATTGATCGTAACGAGAAAACGAGCATCAAAAAGAAGGAAATCTGCATCGAAACGAATGAAATGTTGATCGTAACAAGAAAAGGAGCATCAAAATGAAGTAAATATGCATCGAAACGAAGGAAATGCTGATCGTAACGAGAAAAAGTGCATCAAAATGAAGGAAATATACATCGAAACGAATAAAATGTTGATCATAACGAGAAAATGAGCATTAAAATGAAGGAAATATTCATAGAAACGAAGGAATTGTTGATCGTACTGAGAAAAAGAGCATCAAAATGATGGAAATCTGCATCGAAACGAATGAAATGTTGATCGTAACGAGAAAAGGAGCATCAAAATAAAGGAAATATGCATCGAAACAAAGGAAACAATGAACATAACGAGAAAACGAGCAACAAAAAGAAGGAAATCTGCATCGAAACGAATGAAATGTTGATAATAACAAGAAAAGGAGCATCAAAATGTAGGAAATATGCATCGAAACGAAGGAAATGTTGATCGTAACGAGAAAATGAGCATTAAAATGAAGGAAATATTCATCGAAACGGAGGAAATGTTGATCGTAATGAGAAAAGGAGCATCAAAATGAAGGAAATATGCATCGAAACAAAGGAAATATTGATCATAACGAGAAAACGAGCATCAAAAATAAGGAAATCTGCATCGAAACGACTGAAATGTTGATCGTAAAAAGAAAAGGAGCATCAAAATGAAGTAAATATGCATCGAAATGAAGGAAATGCTGATCGTAACGAGAAA
Organism: Pogostemon cablin; assembly: GCA_023678885.1. NCBI lineage: Eukaryota > Viridiplantae > Streptophyta > Magnoliopsida > Lamiales > Lamiaceae > Pogostemon > Pogostemon cablin. Next base: position 131,582 of record JAHCLQ010000594.1, on the reverse strand, counting down.
AAGTGCATCAAAATGAAGGAAATATACATCGAAACGAAGAAAATGTTGATCATAACGAGAAAATGAGCATTAAAATGAAGGAAATATTCATAGAAACGAAGGAAATGATGATCGTACTGAGAAAATAGCATCAAAATAATGGAAATCTGCATCGAAACGAATGAAACGTTGATCGTAACGAGAAAAGGAGCATCAAAATGAAGGAAATATGCATCGAAACAAAGGAAACATTGAACATAACGAGAAAACGAGCATCAAAAAGAAGGAAATCTGCATCGAACCGACTGAAATGTTGATCATAACAAAAAAAGGAGCATCAAAATGAAGTAAATATGCATCGCAACCGAGGAAATGATGATCGTAACGAGAAAAAGTGCATCAAAATGATGGAAATATACATCGAAACGAAGAAAATGTTGATCATAACGAGAAAATGAGCATTAAAATGATGGAAATATTCATAGAAACGAAGGAAATGTTGATCGTACTGAGAAAAGGAGCATCAAAATGATAGAAATCTGCATCGAAACGAATGAAATGTTGATCGTAACAAGAAAAGGAGCATCGAAGTGAAGGAAATGTACATCGAAACGAAGGAAATGTTGATCGTAACGAGGAAATAAGCATTAAAATGAATGAAATATTCATCGAAACGAAGGAAATGTTGAACGTAAAGAGAAAAGGAGCATCAAAATGAAGGAAATATGCATCGAAACAAATGAAATATCGATCATAACTAGAAAATGAGCATCAAAAAGAAGGAAATCTGCATAGAAACGAATGAAATGTTGATCGTAACAAGAAAATGAGCATCAAAATGAATTAAATATGCATTGAAAATGCTGATCGTAACGAGAAAAAGTGCATCAAAATGAAATATACATCGAAATGAAGAAAATGTTGATCATAACGAGAAAATGAGCATTAAAATGAAGGAAATATTGATCATAACGATAAAACGAGCGTCATAAAGAAGGAAATCTGCATCGAAACGAATGAAATGTTGATCATAACAAGAAAAAGAGCATCAAAATGAAGGAAATATGCTTCGAAACGAAGAAAATGTTGATCGTAACGAAAAAATGAGCGTTAAAATGAAGGAAATATTCATCGAAACGAAGGAAATGTTGATCGTAATGAGAAAAGAAGCATCAAATAGAAGAAAATATTCATCGAAACAAAGGAAACATTAATCATAACGAGAAAACGAGCATAAAAAAGAAGGAAATATGTATCGAAATAAAGGAAACATTGATCATAACGAGAAAACGAGCATCAAAAAGAAGGAAATCTGCATCGAAACGAATGAAATGTTGATCGTAACAAGAAAAGGAGCATCAAAATGAAGGAACTATGCATCGAAACGAAGGAAATGTTGATCGTAACGAGAAAATGAGCATTAAAATGAAGAAAATATTCATTGAAACGAAGGAAATATTGATCGTAATGAGAAAAGGAGCATCAAAATGAAGGAAATATGCATCGAAACAAAGGAAATATTGATCATAACGAGAAAATGAGAATAAAAAAGAAGGAAATCTGCATCGAAATGAATGAAATGTTGATCGTAAAAAGAAAAGGAGCATCAAATGAAGTAAATATCCTTCGAAACGAAGGAAATGTTTATCGTAACAAGAAAAGGAGCATCAAAATGAAGGAAATATGTATCAAAACGAAGATAATATTGATCGTAAAGAGAAAATGAGAATCAAACGAAGGAAATATGCAACGAAGCAAAGGAAACATTGATCATAAAGAGAAAACGAGCATCAAAAAGAAGGAAATCTGCATCGAAACGAATGAAATGTTGATCGTAATAAGAAAAGGAGCATCAAAATGAAGGAAATATGCATCGAAATGAAGGTAATATTGATCGTAATGAGAAAATAAGAATCAAAACGAAGAAAAAATTCATCGAAACAAAGGAAATATTGATCGTAACGAGAAAACGAGCATCAAAAAGAAGGAAATCTGCATCGAAACGAATGAAATGTAGATCGTAACAAGAAAAGGAGCATCAAAATGAAGTAAATATGCATCGAAACGAAGGAAATGCTGATCGTAACGAGAAAAAGTGCATCAAAATGAAGGAAATATACATCGAAACGAATAAAATGTTGATCATAACGAGAAAATGAGCATTAAAATGAAGGAAATATTCATAGAAACGAAGGAATTGTTGATCGTACTGAGAAAAAGAGCATCAAAATGATGGAAATCTGCATCGAAACGAATGAAATGTTGATCGTAACGAGAAAAGGAGCATCAAAATAAAGGAAATATGCATCGAAACAAAGGAAACAATGAACATAACGAGAAAACGAGCATCAAAAAGAAGGAAATCTGCATCGAAACGAATGAAATGTTGATCATAACAAGAAAAGGAGCATCAAAATGAAGTAAATATGCATCGAAACGAAGGAAATGATGATCGTAACGAGAAAAAGTGCATCAAAATGTTAGAAATTTACATCGAAACAAAGAAAATGTTGATCATAACGAGAAAATGAGCATTAAAATGAAGGAAATATTCATAGAAACGAAGGAAATGTTGATCATACTGAGAAAAGGAGCATCAAAATGATGGAAATCTGCATCAAAACGAATGAAATGTTGATCGTAACAAGAAAAGGAGCATCAAAATTAAGGAAATGTGCATCGAAACGAAGGAAATATTGATCGTAACGAGGAAATAAGCATTAAAATGAATGAAATATTCATCGAAACGAAGAAAATGTTGATCGTAATGAGAAAAGAAGCATCAAATGAAGTAAATATGCATCGAAACAAAGGAAACATTGATCATAACGATAAAACGAGCACCTAAAAGTTGGAAATATGCATCGAAACAAAGGAAATATTGATCATAACGAGAAAACGAACATCAAAAAGAAGAAAATCTGCATCGAAACGAATGAAATGTTGATCGTAACAAGAAAAGGAGCATCAAAATGAAGGAAATATGCATCGAAACGAAAGAAATGTTGATCATAACGAGAAAATGAGCATCAAAAAGAAGGAAATCTGCATAGAAACGAATGAAATGTTGATCGTAACAAGAAAAAGAGCATCAAAATGAAGGAAATATGCATCGAAACAAAGGAAACATTGATCATAACGAGAAAACGAGCATAAAAAAGAAGGAAATATGTATCGAAACAAAAGAAACATTGATCATAACGAGAAAACGAGCATCAAAAAGAAGGAAATTTGCATCGAAACGAATGAAATGTTGATCGTAACAAGAAAAGGAGCATCAAAATGAAGGAAATATGCATCGAAACTGAAGAAATGTTGATCATAACGAGAAAATGAGCATCAAAAAGAAGGAAATCTGCATAGAAACGAATGAAATGTTGATCGTAACAAGAAAAAGAGCATCAAAATGAAGGAAATATGCATCGAAACAAAGGAAACATTGATCATAACGAGAAAACGAGCATAAAAAAGAAGGAAATATGTATCGAAACAAAAGAAACATTGATCATAACGAGAAAACGAGCATCAAAAAGAAGGAAATCTGCATCGAAACAAATGAAATGTTAAAAATAACAAGAAAAGGTGCATCAAAATGAAGGAAATATGCATCGAAACGAAGGAAATGTTGATCGTAACGTGAAAATGAGCATTAAAAAGAAAGAAATATTGATCATAACGAGAAAACGAGCATCAAAAAGAAGGAAATCTGCATCGAAACGACTGAAATGTTGATCGTAAAAAGAAAAGGAGCATCAAAATGAAGTAAATATGCATCGAAACGAAGGAAATGCTGATCGTAACGAGAAAAAGTGCATCAAAATGAAGGAAATATACATCGAAACGAAGAAAATGTTGATCATAACGAGAAAATGAGCATTAAAATGAAGGAAATATTCATAGAAACGAAGGAAATGATGATCGTACTAAGAAAAACAGCATCAAAATAATGGAAATCTGCATCGAAACGAATGAAATGTTGATCGTAACGAGAAAAGGAGCATCAAAATGAAGGAAATATGCATCGAAACAAAGGAAACATTGAACATAACGAGAAAACGAGCATCAAAAAGAAGGAAATATGCATCGAAACGAATGAAATGTTGATCATAACAAAAAAAGGAGTATCAAAATAAAGTAAATATGCATCGCAACGGAGGAAATGATGATCGTAACCAGAAAAGTGCATCAAAATGATGGAAATATACATCGAAACGAAGAAAATGTTGATCATAACGAAAAAATGAGCATTAAAATGAAGGAAATATTCATAGAAACGAAGGAAATGTTGATCGTACTGAGAAAAGGAGCATCAAAATGATGGAAATCTGCATCGAAACGAATGAAATGTTGATCGTAATAAGAAAAGGAGCATCGAAGTGAAGGAAATGTGCATCGAAACGAAGGAAATGTTGATCGTAACGAGGAAATAAGCATTAAAATGAATGAAATATTCATCGAAACGAAGGAAATGTTGAACGTAAAGAGAAAAGGAGCATCAAAATGAAGGAAATATGCATCGAAACAAATGAAATATTGATCATAACTAGAAAATGAGCATCAAAAAGAAGGAAATCTGCATAGAAACGAATGAAATGTTGATCGTAACAAGAAAATGAGCATTAAAATGAATTAAATATACATTGAAACGAAGGAAATGCTGATCGTAACGAGAAAAAGTGCATCAAAATAAAGGAAATATACAAACGAAGAAAATGTTGATCATAACGAGAAAATGAGCATTAAAATGAAGGAAATATTGATCATAACGATAAAACGAGCATCATAAAGAAGGAAATCTGCATCGAAACGAATGAAATGTTGATCATAACAAGAAAAGGAGCATCAAAATGAAGAAAATATACTTCGAAATGAAGGAAATGTTGATCGTAACGAAAAAATGAGCATTAAAATGAAGGAAATATTCATCGAAACGAAGGAAATGTTGATCGTAATGAGAAAAGAACCATCAAATAGAAGAAAATATTCGTCGAAACAAAGGAAACAATGATCATAACGAGAAAATGAGCATAAAAAAGAAGGAAATATGTATCGAAACTAAGGAAATATTGATCGTAACTAGAAAACGAGCATCAAAAGAAGGAAATCTGCATCAAAACGAATGAAATGTTCATCGTAGCAAGAAAAGGAGCATCAAAATGAAGTAAATATGTATCGAAACGAAGGAAATGTTGATCGAAACGAGAAAATGAGCATTAAAATGAAGGAAATATTCATCGAAACGAAGGAAATGTTGATCGTAATGAGAAAAGGAGCATCAAAATGAAGGAAATATGCATCGAAACAAAGGAAATATTGATCATAACGAGAAAATGAGAATAAAAAAGAAGGAAATCTGCATCGAAATGAATGAAATGTTGATCGTAAAAAGAAAAGGAGCATCAAATGAAGTAAATATCCTTCGAAACGAAGGAAATGTTTATCGTAACAAGAAAAGGAGCATCAAAATGAAGGAAATATGCATCAAAACGAAGATAATTTTGATCGTAAAGAGAAAATGAGAATCAAACGAAGGAAATATGCAACGAAGCAAAGGAAACATTGATCATAAAGAGAAAACGAGCATCAAAAAGAAGGAAATCTGCATCGAAACGAATGAAATGTTGATCGTAATAAGAAAAGGAGCATCAAAATGAAGGAAATATGCATCGAAATGAAGGTAATATTGATCGTAATGAGAAAATAAGAATCAAAACGAAGAAAAAATTCATCGAAACAAAGGAAATATTGATCGTAACGAGAAAACGAGCATTAAAAAGAAGGAAATCTGCATCGAAACGAATGAAATGTTGATCGTAACAAGAAAAGGAGCATCAAAATGAAGTAAATATGCATCGAAACGAAGGAAATGCTGATCGTAACGAGAAAAAGTGCATCAAAATGAAGGAAATATACATCGAAACGAATAAAATGTTGATCATAACGAGAAAATGAGCATTAAAATGAAGGAAATATTCTTAGAAACGAAGGAATTGTTGATCGCACTGAGAAAAAGAGCATCAAAATGATGGAAATCTGCATCGAAACGAATGAAATGTTGATCGTAACGAGAAAAGGAGCATCAAAATAAAGGAAATATGCATCGAAACAAAGGAAACAATGAACATAACGAGAAAACGAGCATCAAAAAGAAGGAAATCTGCATCGAAACGAATGAAATGTTGATCATAACAAGAAAAGGAGCATCAAAATGAAGTAAATATGCATCGAAACGAAGGAAATGATGATCGTAACGAGAAAAAGTGCATCAAAATGATAGAAATATACATCGAAACAAAGAAAATGTTGATCATAACGAGAAAATGAGCATTAAAATGAAGGAAATATTCATAGAAACGAAGGAAATGTTGATCATACTGAGAAAAGGAGCATCAAAATGATGGAAATCTGCATCAAAACGAATGAAATGTTGATCGTAACAAGAAAAGGAGCATCAAAATTAAGGAAATGTGCATCGAAACGAAGGAAATGTTGATCGTAACTAGGAAATAAGCATTAAAATGAATGAAATATTCATCGAAACGAAGAAAATGTTGATCGTAACGAGAAAAGAAGCATCAAATGAAGTAAATATGCATCGAAACAAAGGAAACATTGATCATATTTATAAAACGAGCATCTAAAAGTTGGAAATATGCATCGAAACAAAGGAAATATTGATCATAACGAGAAAACGAGCATCAAAAAGAAGAAAATCTGCATCGAAACGAATGAAATGTTGATCGTAACAAGAAAAGGAGCATCAAAATGAAGGAAATATGCATCGAAACGAAAGAAATGTTGATCATAACGAGAAAATGAGCATCAAAAAGAAGGAAATCTGCATAGAAACGAATGAAATGTTGATCGTAACAAGAAAAAGAGCATCAAAATGAAGGAAATATGCATCGAAACAAAGGAAACATTGATCATAACGAGAAAACGAGCATAAAAAAGAAGGAAATATGTATCGAAACAAAAGAAACATTGATCATAATAAGAAAACGAGCATCAAAAAGAAGGAAATTTGCATCGAAACGAATGAAATGTTGATCGTAACAAGAAAAGGAGCATCAAAATGAAGGAAATATGCATCGAAACGGAAGAAATGTTGATCATAACGAGAAAATGAGCATCAAAAAGAAGGAAATCTGCATAGAAACGAATGAAATGTTGATCGTAACAAGAAAAAGAGCATCAAAATGAAGGAAATATGAATCGAAACAAAGGAAACATTGATCATAACGAGAAAACGAACATAAAAAAGAAGGAAATATGTATCGAAACAAAAGAAACATTGATCATAACGAGAAAACGAGCATCAAAAAGAAGGAAATCTGCATCGAAACGAATGAAATGTTAATAATAACAAGAAATGGAGCATCAAAATGAAGGAAATATGCATCGAAACGAAGGAAATGTTGATCGTAACGTGAAAATGAGCATTAAAAAGAAAGAAATATTGATCATAACGAGAAAACGAGCATAAAAAAGAAGGAAATCTGCATCGAAACGACTGAAATGTTGATCGTAAAAAGAAAAGGAGCATCAAAATGAAGTAAATATGCATCGAAACGAAGGAAATGCTGATCGTAACGAGAAAAAGTGCATCAAAATGAAGGAAATATACATCGAAACGAAGAAAATGTTGATCATAACGAGAAAATGAGCATTAAAATGAAGGAAATATTCATAGAAACGAAGGAAATGATGATCGTACTAAGAAAAACAGCATCAAAATAATGGAAATCTGCATCGAAACGAATGAAATGTTGATCGTAACGAGAAAAGGAGCATCAAAATGAAGGAAATATGCATCGAAACAAAGGAAACATTGAACATAACGAGAAAACGAGCATCAAAAAGAAGGAAATATGCATCGAAACGAATGAAATGTTGATCATAACAAAAAAGGAGCATCAAAATAAAGTAAATATGCATCGCAACGGAGGAAATGATGATCGTAACGAGAAAAGTGCATCAAAATGATGGAAATATACATCGAAACGAAGAAAATGTTGATCATAACAAAAAAATGAGCATTAAAATGAAGGAAATATTCATAGAAACGAAGGAAATGTTGATCGTACTGAGAAAAGGAGCATCAAAATGATGGAAATCTGCATCGAAACGAATGAAATGTTGATCGTAATAAGAAAAGGAGCATCGAAGTGAAGGAAATGTGCATCGAAACGAAGGAAATGTTGATCGTAACGAGGAAATAAGCATTAAAATGAATGAAATATTCATCGAAACGAAGGAAATGTTGAACGTAAAGAGAAAAGGAGCATCAAAATGAAGGAAATATGCATCGAAACAAATGAAATATTGATCATAACTAGAAAATGAGCATCAAAAAGAAGGAAATCTGCATAGAAACGATTGAAATGTTGATCGTAATGAGAAAAGAACCATCAAATAGAAGAAAATATTCGTCGAAACAAAGGAAACAATGATCATAACGAGAAAATGAGCATAAAAAAGAAGGAAATATGTATCGAAACTAAGGAAATATTGATCGTAACGAGAAAACGAGCATCAAAAAGAAGGAAATCTGCATCAAAACGAATGAAATGTTCATCGTAGCAAGAAAAGGAGCATCAAAATGAAGTAAATATGTATCGAAACGAAGGAAATGTTGATCGAAACGAGAAAATGAGCATTAAAATGAAGGAAATATTCATCGAAACGAAGGAAATGTTGATCGTAATGAGAAAAGGAGCATCAAAATGAAGGAAATATGCATCGAAACAAAGGAAATATTGATCATAACGAGGAAATGAGAATAAAAAAGAAGGAAATCTGCATCGAAATGAATGAAATGTTGATCGTAAAAAGAAAAGGAGCATCAAATGAAGTAAATATCCTTCGAAACGAAGGAAATGTTTATCGTAACAAGAAAAGGAGCATCAAAATGAAGGAAATATGCATCAAAACGAAGATAATTTTGATCGTAAAGAGAAAATGAGAATCAAACGAAGGAAATATGCAACGAAGCAAAGGAAACATTGATCATAAAGAGAAAACGAGCATCAAAAAGAAGGAAATCTGCATCGAAACGAATGAAATGTTGATCGTAATAAGAAAAGGAGCATCAAAATTGTCACGCCCCGACCCCAGACAGAACGCGACAACCGCCACGTTAACCATAAATTTTGCAGAATGGGTGCACTCCACTCCACAAAGTTTATAGAAAACGTAAGGCTTGCTATCAAGTACCTGTAGAACTGAACAACTGATAACAACGGGTACAACCCGAGGACATCATCTCATAAAGTATCAACAAGGATTTACAAAGGTACAAAATACAACGGTGTAACTTAGTTTAAAGAAAATATACATGAATGATATAACATCGCGAAGGTACAAAAAGAACATCAAGGGGGTCACCAAATATAAACTATACAATCTCGCCAATGAATCCGTCAATTTACATAAAAGAGGAAGTACCCAAAACACGGATTGGATGACGAGCAAACGATAGGCAAACCTCCAACCAAAACGATATCAACAGCCTGAAAAGGAAAGAATGATGGGGGTGAGCAAAACCACTAGCTCAGTGAGGTGATAAGCCGGTCACCCCGACCCTTATACGAAGCATGTATTCCACTCGCGGTTCATAATATAAAATCCCACATTTCGTCTCACAATAACTATTTCTCACTCAGTGTACATATTAATGAAAATAAAAACCTTAGTGCACATTTATGAATAACACAATTAGTTCAAACAACATGTTATCACATAAAAGACGCGTGGGTAGTCAATATCCTCCTCGAACTGAGCTCTCCGTCGAGAGACAGTCCAAGCCCGTCACCGTTACTCTAGATAAAATGCACATTAATATTCTTTCTCAATACGCCAAGTGCTAAAGTTCACAATTCAATATTGACGTGAATACTTGAAATGATCAAACATATAAACATATATGACATGCATGTCCCACACCGGTGACGTTGACTGAGCCTATAATAGACTGATCCATCTAACGATCACCCTCCAAAGTATCAGTATTTGGCAAATGGATAGGTGCCCCGTTAGATCTAACTCACCCGGGTTTGCCAAGCAACGGGCAACTTGGTTGTCACTCTAACTCACCCGAACCGCGACAAATTCGGGCTACTTAATCAATGTCGCTCCAACTCACCCAAACCGTGACCAATTCGGGCTACTTAACCTTGGTACCAGGCATACATATGCATGTGCATCATAAGATGAATAACGACTCAAGTTAGAGTCTTAATTGCACACAAGAATAACCAGAAATCAATTCTCAAATAATTCACAATAAATGTTATCAGATACCGAGCCGGCAAGACTCTTCAACATAAGTTAAAATCAATAATACTCATAAAATGGCTAACAGGACTCTAACCAGAGAAATCGAGCCAACTAGGCTCTTTACCACATAACACAATACCAAATAATTTTCTTATCAATTAACTAAGACTAAAATAAATGCACATTTATCGAGGGTCCACACTTCCCACAAGAGAAGGCGTTCCCGAATTATCAACTCACAAGGAAGTGATTAACTCTCTCCGGAATCTGAAGTCGGTCCCTTGCCCTTCGTCGATGGTTCTTTACCTAGAAAGGAGATGAGCAATTAATGACAAATTAAATATAACTAACTATTAGCGTTAACATCCCTTTCATTGCTAAAAACAAATCCTAATCGAGTTCGAACGAGTCGATATTAAATAAAAAAAATAGTATGTAACTCCTTAACATCAGTTCCCAATCCCACATAACCCGTTTCAATACATTAACTAGACGAAACGATAGAAAATAAGTTTGAATTCGACATAAAAATTCTGAAATTTTCCTGCTAGCGGCAGTTTACGAGAAAAATCATAACTAATTGTAGAATAATCGGATTGAGGTGTTTCAAGTGGCTACGGAAAGCTAACGAGTTCAGCTACATACAGAAATTAAGTTTGCAAAGTTTCGAGGACAATAGCTATCTCGAAATCAGTTCGAACAGTCTACAAATTTCCCACATACCAAAAAGAAAAACCCCACAAAATTACAAAATTATGGAAGAAGGAAGCTTAATTCACACACCACTTACCTCAAAACAACTTAAAAACCACCTAGGATGAGGGTTGTAAGGGAGAATTTGGTCAACAAGGGTTTCTCCTCTTCCTCTCTTCTTTCCCCTCTTTTGCTTTTCTTCTCCCGTTCTTCTCTCTCTTTTTTTTTTAACTTTAGTCTTACTAATTATATATCAGCCCATTTAAGTGGGCTGAAACTTTGGGCCACAAAATAAATAAATAAATAAGTTTGGGCTTTCTAAAAAAATTCTAATTGGGCTTAATTGGGCTGACCTTTTGGGCCATAAAAATAAATAATTAGGTTTTGGGCTTTCTAACAAAAATCTAGTTGGGTTAAGATAGGGCTGGCCTTTTGGGCCATAAAATAAATAATTAGGTTTTGGGCTTTCTAACAAAAATATAGTTGGGCTAAGATATTATAAAGTATCCCCTCCTCTAAAAAGTTTCGTCCTCGAAACATAAACGTACCTAGAGATGAAAAGAGATTTGGATGGTGTTGACGCATGACTGACTCTGGTTCCCATGTTTCTTCTTCAATTTGATCACTTCTCCATAGAATTCTCACCATAGGAATGGATTTGTTACGAAGCATTTTCTCTCGGCGATCTACAATTTGAACAGGTTGTACTTCGTACGATAGATTTTCCTTTAATACAACTGGGGGATCTTTGAGCACGTGCGAAGGATCTGGTTCATATTTTCTAAGCATAGAGACATGGAAGACATCGTGAATCTTCGACAATTCCGATGGTAGCTCGAGTCGATACGCGACACGACCAATCCTTTGCACGATCGTAAACGGGCCAATATACCTTGGACTCAACTTTCCTCGACGGCGGAATCGCAACACGCCCTTCCATGGAGAAACTTTCAGAAAAACTTTGTCTCCTTCATTAAACTCCAAATCGCGTCTCCTATTATCTGCGTAACTTTTCTGTCGATCTTGCGCTGCCTTAAGTCTGTCTCGAATAAGTTGTATTTTTGCCTTCGCATCTTCGATAAGCTCTACTTGTTCGATTTGTCTCTCGCCAACCTCATCCCAAAAGAGTGGTGTTCGACACTTTCGGCCATACAGAGCTTCGTACGGGGGCATTCCAATGCTTGAATGATAACTGTTGTTATAAGCGAACTCCACCAAAGTTACGTACTTATCCCAGCTACCTCCCAAATTCAACACCACTGCACGTAACATGTCTTCTAGTGTCTGTATAGTTCTCTCTGACTGTCCATCAGTCTGTGGATGAAACGAGGTACTGAATAGTAATTTTGTACCTAGCGCTTTCTGAAGACTAGGCCAAAAACGGGAAGTGAATCTTGGATCACGGTCAGATATGATTGACACTGGTACTCCGTGCAATCTCACGATCTCATCGACATATAACTTGGCAAGTTTCTCTAAAGATTCGTTGGTATGCACTGGAAGGAAATGTGCCGATTTCGTCAGACGATCGACAATGACCCAAATTGAGTCATGACCCTTTTGGGTTCGAGGTAAACCAGAAACAAAATCCATTGTGACGTTTTCCCATTTCCACTCAGGAATAGGTAGTGGTTGAAGCATACCGGCTGGTTTTTGGTGTTCCGCTTTAATCTATTGGCATGATAAGCACTTTGATACAAATTTAGTAATGTCCCGTTTCATACCTGGCCACCAATAATGCTCCCGAAGTGTTCTGTACATTTTGGTACTACCAGGATGCATAGCATAGGCTGAAGAATGGGCTTCCTCAAGAATAGCTCTACGAACATCAAGTTCTGATGGAACACAAACACGATTTTTAAAAGTAAGAAGTCCATCATCCCGAATTCGAAATTCGGTTTCTTTTCCTTGATTTAGCTTCACAATCTTCTGTTGTAAATAAACATCGTGTGATTGTCTTTCTCGAATTTGCTCGAACAAGGTAGGTCTAACCTCGAATTTGGCGATTAAGGCAGAATCATTAGACTTTTCACAATCGAGCGAAATGTGTAAAGATTTAAATTGCTCCAACATAGGAAGATAAAAAGATTGAATCGAAGCAAGTGAGGTAGAAGACTTTCTACTCAGAGCATCTGTAACAACGTTCGCCTTACCAGGATGATAATCGATGACTAAGTCATAGTCACTAATCAACTCTATCCATCGCCTTTGCCTGAGGTTGAGCTCCTTTTGGGTGGTGATATACTTTAAGCTCTTGTGATCAGTGAAAACCCGACAAGTTGCACCATACAGATAGTGCCTCCAGATCTTCAATGCAAAGACGATTGCAGCCAACTCTAAATCATGTGTAGGATAATTTTCTTCGTTCTTCTTCAATTGCCTTGAAGCGTAGGCAATAACCTTTCCTTCTTGCATGAGAACGCATCCTAATCCTTGTCTCGAGGCGTCGCTATAAATGGTAAATTCTCCAATCGCTGGGTCTGGCAAAGCAAGAATAGGAGCTGAAACGAGTCGTCTTTTCAATTCTTGAAATGCTTCGTCACATTCTTCATTCCATTCAAATTTTACCCCTTTTCGAGTCAATTTAGTCAAAGATGAAGCCAATAACGAAAAGTCTTTGACAAACCGTCGATAATATCCAGCTAATCCCAGAAAACTACGAATCTCTGTCACGTTCTTTGGACGCTCCCAATCTAGTATAGCTTGAATCTTCGCTGGATCGACGTAGATTCCTTCTTTAGAAATGTGATGACCCAAAAAGCTTACCTCGCGAAGCCAAAATTCACACTTCGAGAATTTAGCATAAAGCTGATTTTCTCTGAGAATGTTCAAAGCAATTCTTAGATGATGAGAATGCTCATCGTCCGATTTAGAATAAATAAGAATGTCATCAATGAAGATTATGACAAACTTATCTAAGTATGGCCGAAAGACCCGATTCATAAGATCCATAAAAGCTGCAGGAGCATTTGTGAGTCCAAAAGGCATAACACAGAATTCAAAATGACCGTATCTGGTTCGAAAAGCAGACTTAGGGATATCAGATTCCCTAATCTTGAGTTGGTGATAACCGGATCGCAAATCAATTTTTGAGAACACAGTTGCTCCTTGCAATTGATCAAACAGATCATCGATTCTTGGAAGAGGATATTTGTTCTTGATTGTCACCTTGTTCAATTGACGGTAGTCGACACATAGACGAAGTGATCCATCTTTCTTCTTGACAAAAAGAACTGGAGCACCCCATGGAGATGTGCTAGGTCGTATGAAACCCTTCTCCAATAATTCCCCAAGTTGTGTCTGGAGTTCCTTAAGCTCAGCAGGCGACATTCGATATGGAGTAATCGATATAGGTGTGATTCCAGGAAGTACGTCAATGGAAAAATCAATCTCTCGATTCGGAGGTTGTCCTGGTAAGTCTTCGGGAAAGACATCAGGAAATTCATTCACGATTGGGATGTCATCTAGTTTAGTTTTAGAAAGAGAAGTATCGATGACAAATGCCAAGAATGCCTCACAACCCTTACGCATTAATTTATGCGCAGTCAACATTGAAATAAAAGAGAGAGATCTCGTTTGAAGTTTACCCTCAAAAACAAGTTCTGAGAATCCTGGTCTACGAAAAATAACAAGCTTCTCGTGGCAATCGAGAATTGCATGATGAGAAGAAAGTCAATCCATACCAAGAATAACATCAAGATCAATCAAAGGCAATGGTATCAATTCAGCCTCTAAAATGACATCTTTGATCTTCAATGGACAACCAAGGAATACCGAATCACGAATTAGACGCTCTCCAAGAGGGGTATGAACGATGATTCCAGGTGACAAATGAGAGATAGGATAATCTAAGATCGCAGTAAGATCATCTCGGATATAAGACCTATCAGAACCTGGGTCAAATAAAGCGTAGACCTGATGGTCTCCCACAAACACATGGCCTAAAGAAGCAATATTAGGTGAGATTGTGATTTAAAAATTTGAAAAGATATAATTTCTTATGAATGTTTTATTCGTAATCAAGTGGCATAACAAGGCGGGGTTAGATTTAGCATGTGAAAATACTCAAATTATAAATTACCTATCACAACCTTCGGATCTGAGCGAGCCTCTTCTTGGGAAATATGAAATACTCTAGTTTGCTTCCTTCCTTGCATAGGTGATTGAGTACTAGGGCCGCTTGAGGCATCGGGCACTCTGGTAACTGCAGATCGAGTATCTCTGGGTGTAGAATATGTTAGTTTACCACGAAGCTGACCAGAACCCTGACTGCTCGTTCCCATAAGCTGAGGACAAGAACTTCGCATATGCCCCGGCTGTCGACACTGAAAACATACTTGAGGAGCCTTACAGGGGCCGTCATGATATTTTAGGCAATTCTGGCACTTGCGATTTTCACCAACCGATCCCGAGACATTGCTCCTGCCTCTACCAAACTGCTCCCGAGGTTGAGGAAAACTAATAGATACCGAACTTGGTGCGCCACGCGAAGATCCCACACCCCTATACACCTTCGATGCATTTCCTGGAAATGCGCTCCCTTGCCTTTTCTTTTGAGATCGTTCTGCAAGCTTATGTCTCGCCTGAACTAAACCTTCTACCCTCAGGGCTTCTTCTACGAGATCGTCAAGACTCTCGTACTTGTCTCCAGACTTGATGCGATCTCGAATATTTAAATTAAGACCATCTTCAAATCTCTTGCATAAGTCTCTCGTCGTATATGACTCAGGAGCGAATTCTCGCAATTCCAGAAATTTGCTTTCGTACTCAACGACTGACATAATGCCTTGAAAGAGGTTGAAGAACTCCTTTCTCTTCTGATCCTTGATGTACTGAGAGAAGTATCGATCTTTGAATCGTTCCACAAAGATAGCCCACGTAATAGTAACCGAAGATGTCTCTTTTAGATTCTGCCACCATCGTCGTGCATCTGGGCCTAACAGTTTGGTTGCAATGACCACACGATAACATTCTTCAATCATCAAAGTGTCAAAGGTCTCTGTAATCTCCTTTAACCATGCCCCCGCTTTAGAAGCATCTCTTGCACCGTCAAATTTCGATGTCCCCATGTTTTCAACTGCTTTCACCAAATCAGGTATAAAAAGTGCACCTCGAGAAGTAGAACCTCCTAAAGCCATTTCTGGAGTAAAAACTGGTACCTTAGTTGTAGGTTGAATCGATTCATTAGCATGAAGAACCTCTTCAGTGACAGTCGTAGTTGTATGAGCAGTTGTAGGTGGTGGAACACCATGTATTCGAATGTGATCATAATACAATTGGTACTGCTCGGGTGTCATCATGTGCTCAACCCGCAACTGGGCCCGTGGTTGCTCTACCTGGAAAACCGGCACCCTATGATCAGAATTGATAGGGTCCGTAGCCGTCGGAGGAACGGCATGATCAGAAGAAACATGTCCTCGAGGTCCACGAGGAACAGAAGAGAGTAGAGGACTCGGAGGATCACGAGGAGCGTGTCCTCGACCTCGACCTCGACCTCGACGACGAACTGGAGGTGCCATAATGACTGAAAGGAAGAAAGGAAAGAAAATGCAAGGTCAACATCAAGGTAATACGATACCTTAGGATGACATAGAAACAAAGTTGGACTCATTGGCTCGACTAAAAAAGAATGAGAATCATAAAACCAGGCTCTGATACCAAGAAAGTTGTCACGCCCCGACCCCAGACAGAACGCGACAACCGCCACGTTAACCATAAATTTTGCAGAATGGGTGCACTCCACTCCACAAAGTTTATAGAAAACGTAAGGCTTGCTATCAAGTACCTGTAGAACTGAACAACTGATAACAACGGGTACAACCCGAGGACATCATCTCATAAAGTATCAACAAGGATTTACAAAGGTACAAAATACAACGGTGTAACTTAGTTTAAAGAAAATATACATGAATGATATAACATCGCGAAGGTACAAAAAGAACATCAAGGGGGTCACCAAATATAAACTATACAATCTCGCCAATGAATCCGTCAATTTACATAAAAGAGGAAGTACCCAAAACACGGATTGGATGACGAGCAAACGATAGGCAAACCTCCAACCAAAACGATATCAACAGCCTGAAAAGGAAAGAATGATGGGGGTGAGCAAAACCACTAGCTCAGTGAGGTGATAAGCCGGTCACCCCGACCCTTATACGAAGCATGTATTCCACTCGCGGTTCATAATATAAAATCCCACATTTCGTCTCACAATAACTATTTCTCACTCAGTGTACATATTAATGAAAATAAAAACCTTAGTGCACATTTATGAATAACACAATTAGTTCAAACAACATGTTATCACATAAAAGACGCGTGGGTAGTCAATATCCTCCTCGAACTGAGCTCTCCGTCGAGAGACAGTCCAAGCCCGTCACCGTTACTCTAGATAAAATGCACATTAATATTCTTTCTCAATACGCCAAGTGCTAAAGTTCACAATTCAATATCGACGTGAATACTTGAAATGATCAAACATATAAACATATATGACATGCATGTCCCACACCGGTGACGTTGACTGAGCCTATAATAGACTGATCCATCTAACGATCACCCTCCAAAGTATCAGTATTTGGCAAATGGATAGGTGCCCCGTTAGATCTAACTCACCCGGGTTTGCCAAGCAACGGGCAACTTGGTTGTCACTCTAACTCACCCGAACCGCGACAAATTCGGGCTACTTAATCAATGTCGCTCCAACTCACCCAAACCGTGACCAATTCGGGCTACTTAACCTTGGTACCAGGCATACATATGCATGTGCATCATAAGATGAATAACGACTCAAGTTAGAGTCTTAATTGCACACAAGAATAACCAGAAATCAATTCTCAAATAATTCACAATAAATGTTATCAGATACCGAGCCGGCAAGACTCTTCAACATAAGTTAAAATCAATAATACTCATAAAATGGCTAACAGGACTCTAACCAGAGAAATCGAGCCAACTAGGCTCTTTACCACATAACACAATACCAAATAATTTTCTTATCAATTAACTAAGACTAAAATAAATGCACATTTATCGAGGGTCCACACTTCCCACAAGAGAAGGCGTTCCCGAATTATCAACTCACAAGGAAGTGATTAACTCTCTCCGGAATCTGAAGTCGGTCCCTTGCCCTTCGTCGATGGTTCTTTACCTAGAAAGGAGATGAGCAATTAATGACAAATTAAATATAACTAACTATTAGCGTTAACATCCCTTTCATTGCTAAAAACAAATCCTAATCGAGTTCGAACGAGTCGATATTAAATAAAAAAAATAGTATGTAACTCCTTAACATCAGTTCCCAATCCCACATAACCCGTTTCAATACATTAACTAGACGAAACGATAGAAAATAAGTTTGAATTCGACATAAAAATTCTGAAATTTTCCTGCTAGCGGCAGTTTACGAGAAAAATCATAACTAATTGTAGAATAATCGGATTGAGGTGTTTCAAGTGGCTACGGAAAGCTAACGAGTTCAGCTACATACAGAAATTAAGTTTGCAAAGTTTCGAGGACAATAGCTATCTCGAAATCAGTTCGAACAGTCTACAAATTTCCCACATACCAAAAAGAAAAACCCCACAAAATTACAAAATTATGGAAGAAGGAAGCTTAATTCACACACCACTTACCTCAAAACAACTTAAAAACCACCTAGGATGAGGGTTGTAAGGGAGAATTTGGTCAACAAGGGTTTCTCCTCTTCCTCTCTTCTTTCCCCTCTTTTGCTTTTCTTCTCCCGTTCTTCTCTCTCTTTTTTTTTTTAACTTTAGTCTTACTAATTATATATCAGCCCATTTAAGTGGGCTGAAACTTTGGGCCACAAAATAAATAAATAAATAAGTTTGGGCTTTCTAAAAAAATTCTAATTGGGCTTAATTGGGCTGACCTTTTGGGCCATAAAAATAAATAATTAGGTTTTGGGCTTTCTAACAAAAATCTAGTTGGGTTAAGATAGGGCTGGCCTTTTGGGCCATAAAATAAATAATTAGGTTTTGGGCTTTCTAACAAAAATATAGTTGGGCTAAGATATTATAAAAATGAAGGAAATATGCATCGAAATGAAGGTAATATTGATCGTAATGAGAAAATAAGAATCAAAACGAAGAAAAAATTCATCGAAACAAAGGAAATATTGATCGTAACGAGAAAACGAGCATCAAAAAGAAGGAAATCTGCATCGAAACGAATGAAATGTTGATCGTAACAAGAAAAGGAGCATCAAAATGAAGTAAATATGCATCGAAACGAAGGAAATGCTGATCGTAACGAGAAAAAGTGCATCAAAATGAAGGAAATATACATCGAAACGAATAAAATGTTGATCATAACGAGAAAATGAGCATTAAAATGAAGGAAATATTCTTAGAAACGAAGGAATTGTTGATCGCACTGAGAAAAAGAGCATCAAAATGATGGAAATCTGCATCGAAACGAATGAAATGTTGATCGTAACGAGAAAAGGAGCATCAAAATAAAGGAAATATGCATCGAAACAAAGGAAACAATGAACATAACGAGAAAACGAGCATCAAAAAGAAGGAAATCTGCATCGAAACGAATGAAATGTTGATCATAACAAGAAAAGGAGCATCAAAATGAAGTAAATATGCATCGAAACGAAGGAAATGATGATCGTAACGAGAAAAAGTGCATCAAAATGATAGAAATATACATCGAAACAAAGAAAATGTTGATCATAACGAGAAAATGAGCATTAAAATGAAGGAAATATTCATAGAAACGAAGGAAATGTTGATCATACTGAGAAAAGGAGCATCAAAATGATGGAAATCTGCATCAAAACGAATGAAATGTTGATCGTAACAAGAAAAGGAGCATCAAAATTAAGGAAATGTGCATCGAAACGAAGGAAATGTTGATCGTAACGAGGAAATAAGCATTAAAATGAATGAAATATTCATCGAAACGAAGAAAATGTTGATCGTAACGAGAAAATAAGCATCAAATGAAGTAAATATGCATCGAAACAAAGGAAACATTGATCATAACGATAAAACGAGCATCTAAAAGTTGGAAATATGCATCGAAACAAAGGAAATATTGATCATAACGAGAAAACGAGCATCAAAAAGAAGAAAATCTGCATCGAAATGAATGAAATGTTGATCGTAACAAGAAAAGGAGCATCAAAATGAAGGAAATATGCATCGAAACGAAAGAAATGTTGATCATAACGAGAAAATGAGCATCAAAAAGAAGGAAATCTGCATAGAAACGAATGAAATGTTGATCGTAACAAGAAAAAGAGCATCAAAATGAAGGAAATATGCATCGAAACAAAGGAAACATTGATCATAACGAGAAAACGAGCATAAAAAAGAAGGAAATATGTATCGAAACAAAAGAAACATTGATCATAATGAGAAAACGAGCATCAAAAAGAAGGAAATTTGCATCGAAACGAATGAAATGTTGATCGTAACAAGAAAAGGAGCATCAAAATGAAGGAAATATGCATCGAAACGGAAGAAATGTTGATCATAACGAGAAAATGAGCATCAAAAAGAAGGAAATCTGCATAGAAACGAATGAAATGTTGATCGTAACAAGAAAAAGAGCATCAAAATGAAGGAAATATGCATCGAAACAAAGGAAACATTGATCATAACGAGAAAACGAACATAAAAAAGAAGGAAATATGTATCGAAACAAAAGAAACATTGATCATAACGAGAAAACGAGCATCAAAAAGAAGGAAATCTGCATCGAAACGAATGAAATGTTAATAATAACAAGAAATGGAGCATCAAAATGATGGAAATATGCATCGAAACGAAGGAAATGTTGATCGTGACGTGAAAATGAGCATTAAAAAGAAAGAAATATTGATCGTAACGAGAAAACGAGCATCAAAAAGAAGGAAATCTGCATCGAAACGACTGAAATGTTGATCATAAAAAGAAAAGGAGCATCAAAATGAAGTAAATATGCATCGAAACGAAGGAAATGCTGATCGTAACGAGAAAAAGTGCATCAAAATGAAGGAAATATACATCGAAACGAAGAAAATGTTGATCATAACGAGAAAATGAGCATTAAAATGAAGGAAATATTCATAGAAACGAAGGAAATGATGATCGTACTAAGAAAAACAGCATCAAAATAATGGAAATCTGCATCGAAACGAATGAAATGTTGATCATAACGAGAAAAGGAGCATCAAAATGAAGGAAATATGCATCGAAACAAAGGAAACATTGAACATAACGAGAAAACGAGCATCAAAAAGAAGGAAATATGCATCGAAACGAATGAAATATTGATCATAACAAAAAAAGGAGCATCAAAATAAAGTAAATATGCATCGCAACGGAGGAAATGATGATCGAAACGAGAAAAGTCATCAAAATGATGGAAATATACATCGAAACGAAGAAAATGTTGATCATAACGAAAAAATGAGCATTAAAATGAAGGAAATATTCATAGAAACGAAGGAAATATTGATCGTACTGAGAAAAGGAGCATCAAAATGATGGAAATCTGCATCGAAACGAATGAAATGTTGATCGTAATAAGAAAAGGAGCATCGAAGTGAAGGAAATGTGCATCGAAACGAAGGAAATGTTGATCGTAACGAGGAAATAAGCATTAAAATGAATGAAATATTCATCGAAACGAAGGAAATGTTGAACGTAAAGAGAAAAGGAGCATCAAAATGAAGGAAATATGCATCGAAACAAATGAAATATTGATCATAACTAGAAAATGAGCATCAAAAAGAAGGAAATCTGCATAGAAACGAATGAAATGTTGATCGTAACAAGAAAATGAACATCAAAATGAATTAAGTATACATTGAAACGAAGGAAATGCTGATCGTAACGAGAAAAAGTGCATCAAAATAAAGGAAATATACAAACGAAGAAAATGTTGATCATAACGAGAAAATGAGCATTAAAATGAAGGAAATATTGATCATAACGATAAAACGAGCATCATAAAGAGGAAATCTGCATCGAAACGAATGAAATGTTGATCATAACAAGAAAAGGAGCATCAAAATGAAGGAAATATGCTTCGAAATGAAGGAAATGTTGATCGTAACGAAAAAATGAGCATTAAAATGAAGGAAATATTCATCGAAACGAAGGAAATGTTGATCGTAATGAGAAAAGAACCATCAAATAGAAGAAAATATTCGTCGAAACAAAGGAAACAATGATCATAACGAGAAAATGAGCATAAAAAAGAAGGAAATATGTATCGAAACTAAGGAAATATTGATCGTAACGAGAAAACGAGAATCAAAAAGAAGGAAATCTGCATCAAAACGAATGAAATGTTCATCGTAGCAAGAGAAGGAGCATCAAAATGAAGTAAATATGTATCGAAACGAAGGAAATGTTGATCGTAACGAGAAAATGAGCATTAAAATGAAGGAAATATTCATCGAAACGAAGGAAATGTTGATCGTAATGAGAAAAGGAGCATCAAAATGAAGGAAATATGCATCGAAACAAAGGAAATATTGATCATAACGAGAAAACGAGCATCAAAAAGTAGGAAATCTGCATCGAAACGAATGAAATGTTGATCGTAACAAGAAAAGGAGAATAAAAATGAAGTAAATATGCATCGAAACGAAGGAAATGCTGATCGTAACGAGAAAAAGTGCATCAAAATGAAGGAAATATACATCGAAACGAAGAAAATGTTGATCATAATGAGAAAATGAGCATTAAAATGATGGAAATATTCATATAAACGAAGGAAATGTTGATCGTACTGTGAAAAGGAGCATCAAAATGATGGAAATCTGCATCGAAACGAATGAAATGTTGATCGTAACGAGAAAAGGAGCATCAAAATGAAGGAAATATGCATCGAAACGAAGGTAATATAGATTGTAACGAGAAAATGAGAATCAAAATGAAGGAAATATGCATCGAAACCAAGGAAATATTGATCGTAATGAGAAAACGAGCGTAAAAAAAAGGAAATCTGCATCGAAACGAATAAAATGTTGATCGTAACAAGAAAAGGAGCATTAAAATGAAGAAAATGTGCATCGAAACAAAGGAAATGTTGATCGTAACGAGGAAATAAGCATTAAAATGAATGAAATATTCATCGAAATGAAGGAAATGTTATCGTAATGAGAAAAGAAGCTTCAAAATCAAGTAAATATGCATCGAAACAAATGAAACATTGATCATAACGATAAAACGAGCATCTAAAAGTTGGAAATATGCATCGAAACAAAGGAAATATTGATCATAACGAGAAAATGAGCATCAAAAAGAAGAAAATCTGCATCGAAACGAATGAAATGTTAATCGTAACAAAAAAGGAGCATCAAAATGAAGGAAATATGCATCGAAACGAAAGAAATGTTGATCATAACTAGAAAATGAGCATTAAAATGAATGAAATATTCATCGAAACAAAGAAAATGTTGATCGTAATGAGAAAAGGAGCATCAAAATGAAGGAAATATGAATCGAAACAAAGGAAGTATTGATCATAACTAGAAAATGAGCATCAAAAAGAAGGAAATCTGCATAGAAACGAATGAAATGTTGATCGTAACAAGAAAAGGAGCACCATAATGAAGGAAATATGCATCGAAACTGAAGAAATGTTGATCATAACGAGAAAACGAGCATAAAAAAGAAAGAAATATGTATCGAAACAAAAGAAACATTGATCATAACGAGAAAACGAGCATCAAAAAGAAGGAAATCTGCATCGAAACGAATGAAATTTTGATAATAAAAAGAAAAGGAGCATCAAAATGAAAGAAATATGCATCGAAACGAAGAAAATGTTGATTGTAACGATAAAATGAGCATTAAAATGAAGGAAATATTCATAGAAATGAAAGAAATGTTGATTGTAACGAGAAAAGGAACATCAAAATGAAGGAAATATGCATCGAAACAAAGAAAATATTGATCATAACGAGAAAACGAGCATCAAAAAGAAGGAAATCTGCATCGAAACGAATGAAATGTTGATCGTAACAAGAAAAAGAGCATCAAAATGAAGTAAATATGCATCGAAACCAAGGAAATGCTGATCGTAACGAGAAAAAGTGCATCAAAATGAAGGAAATATACATCGAAACGAAGAAAATGTTGATCATAACGAGAAAATGAGCATTAAAATGAAGGAAATATTCATAGAAACGAAGAAATTGTTAATCGTACTGAGAAAAATAGCATCAAAATGATGAAAATCTGCATCGAAACGAATGAAATGTTGATCGTAACGAGAAAAGGAGCATCAAAATGAAGGAAATATGCATCGAAACAAAGAAAACATTGAACATAACGAGAAAACGAGCATCAAAAAGAAGGAAATCTGCATCGAAACGAATGAAATGTTGATCATAACAAGAAAAGGAGCATCAAAATGAAGTAAATATGCATCAAAACGAAGGAAATGATGATCGTAACGAGAAAAAGTGCATCAAAATGATGGAAATATACATCGAAACGAAGAAAATATTGATCATAACGAGAAAATGAGCATTAAAATGGAGGAAATATTCATAGAAACGAAGGAAATGTTGATCGTACTGAGAAAAGGAGCATCAAAATGATGGAAATCTGCATCGAAACGAATGAAATATTGATCGTAACAAGAAAAGGAGCATCAAAATGAAGGAAATGTGCATCGAAACGAAGGAAATGTTGATCGTAACGAGGAAATAAGCATTAAAATGAATGAAATATTCATCGAAACGAAGGAAATGTTGATCGTAATGAGAAAAGAAGCATCAAATGATGTAAATATGCATCGAAACAAAGGAAACATTGATCATAACGATAAAACGAGCATCTAAAAGTTGGAAATATGCATCGAAACAAAGGAAATATTGATCATAACGAGAAAACGAGCATCAAAAAGAAGGAAATCTTCATCGAAACGAATGAAATGTTGATCGTAACAAGAAAAAGAGCATCAAAATGAAGGAAATATGCATCGAAACGAAGGAAATGTTGATCATAACGAGAAAATAAGCATTAAAATGAAGGAAATATTCATCGAAACAAAGGAAATGTTGATCGTAATGAGAAAAGGAGCATCAAAATGAAGGAAATATGCATCGAAACAAAGGAAATATTGATCATAATGAGAAAATGAGCATAAAAAAGAAGGAAATCTGCATCGAAATGAATGAAATGTTGATCGTAACAAGAAAGGAGCATCAAAATGAAGTAAATATGCATCAAAACGAAGGAAATGTTGATCGTAACAAGAAAAGGAGCATCAAAATGAAGGAAATATACATCAAAATGAAGATAATATTGATCGTAATGTGAAAATGAGAATCAACCGAAGGAAATATGCATCGAAGTATAGGAAACATTGATCATAACGAGAAAACGAGCATCAAAAAGAAGGAAATCTGAATCCAAACGAATGAAATGTTGCTCGTAATAAGAAAAGGAGCATCAAAATAAAAGAAATATGCATCGAAACGAAGGTAATATTGATCGTAACGAGAAAATAAGAATCAAAATGAAGAAAAAATTCATCGAAACAAAGGAAATACTGATCGTAACGAGAAAACGAGCATCAAAAAGAAAGAAATCTGTATCAAAACGAATGAAATGTTGATCGTAGCAAGAAAAGGAGCATCAAAATGAAGTAAATATGCATCGAAATGAAGGAAATGTTGATCATAACGAGAAAAAGAAGCATTAAAATGAAGGAAATATTCATCGAAACGAAGGAAATGTTGATCGTAATGAGAAAAGGAGCATCAAAATGAAGGAAATATGCATCGAAACAAAGGAAATATTGATCATAACGAGAAAACGAGCATCAAAAAGAAGGAAATCTGCATCGAAACGAATGAAATGTTGATCTTAACAAGAAAAGGAGCACCAAAATGAAGTAAATATGCATCGAAACGAACGAAATGCTGATCGTAACGAGAAAAAGTGCATCAAAATGAAGGAAATATACATCGAAACGAAGAAAATGTGGATCATAACGAGAAAATGAGTATTAAAATGATGGAAATATTCATAGAAACGAAGGAAATGTTGATCGTACTGAGAAAAGGAGCATCAAAATGATGGAAATCTGCATCGAAACGAACGAAATGTTGATCGTAACGAGAAAAGGAGCATCAAAATGAAGGAAATATGCATCGAAACGAAAGAAATGTTGATCATAACGAAAAAATGAGCATTAAAATGAAGGAAATATTCATCGAAACAAAGGAAATATTGATCGTATTGAGAAAAGGAGCATCAAAATGAAGGAAATATGCATCGAAACAAAGGAAATATTGATCATAACTAGAAAATGAGCATCAAAAAGAAGGAAATCTGCATAGAAACGAATGAAATGTTGATCGTAACAAGAAAAGGAGCATCAAAATGAATTAAATATGCATTGAAAGGAAGGAAATGCTGATCGTAACGAGAAAAAGTGCATCAAAATGAATGAAATATACATCGAAACGAAGAAAATGTTGATCATAACGAGAAAATGAGCATTAAAATGAAGGAAATATTCATCGAAACGAAGGAAATGCTGATCGTAATGAGAAAAGAAGCATCAAAATGAAGGAAATATGCGTCGAATCAAAGGAAACATTGATCATAACGAGAAAACGAGCATAAAAAAGAAGGAAATATGTATCGAAACAAAGGAAACATTGATCATTACGAGAAAACGAGCATAAAAAAGACGGAAATCTGCATCGAAACGAATGAAATATTGATCGTAACAAGAAAAGGAGCATCAAAATGAAGGAAATAAGCATCGAAACGAAGGAAATGATGATCGTAACGAGAAAATGAGCATTAAAATGAAGAAAATATTCATTGAAACGAAGGAAATATTGATCGTAATGAGAAAAGGAGCATCAAAATGAAGGAAATATGCATCGAAACGAAGGAAATGTTGATCGTAACGAAAAAATGAGCATTAAAATGAAGGAAATATTCATCAAAACGAAGGAAATGCTGATCGTAATGAGAAAAGAAGCATCAAAATGAAGGAAATATGCGTTGAAACAAAGGAAACATTGATCATAACGAGAAAACGAGTATAAAAAAGAAGGAAATATGTATCGAAACAAAGGAAACATTGATCATTACGAGAAAACGAGCATCAAAAAGACGGAAATCTGCATCAAAATGAATGAAATATTGATCGTAACATGAAAAGGAGCATCAAAATGAAGGAAATAATCATCGAAACGAAGGAAATGTTGATCGTAACGAGAAAATGAACATTAAAATGAAGAAAATATTCATTGAAACGAAGGAAATATTGATCGTAATGAGAAAAGGAGCATCAAAATGAAGGAAATATGCATCGAAACAAAGGAAATATTGATCATAACGAGAAAATGAGCATAAAAAAGAAGGAAATCTGCATCGAAATGAATGAAATGTTGATCGTAACAAGAAAAGGAGCATCAAAATGAAGTAAATATGCATCGAAACGAAGGAAATGTTGATCGTAATAAGAAAAGGAGCATCAAAATGAAGGAAATATGCATCAAAACGAAGATAATATTGATCGTAAAGAGAAAATGAGAATCAACCGAAGGAAATATGCATCGAAGCAAAGGAAACATTGATCATAACGAGAAAACGAGCATCAAAAAGAAGGAAATCTGCATCGAAACGAATGAAATGTTGCTCGTAATAAGAAAAGGAGCATCAAAATGAAGGAAATATGCATCGAAACGAAGGTAATATTGATCGTAACGAGAAAATAAGAATCAAAATGAAGAAAAAATTCATCGAAACAAAGAAAATATTGATCGTAACGAGAAAACGAGCCTCAAAAAGAAAGAAATCTGCATCAAAACGAATGAAATGTTGATCGTAGCAAGAAAAGGAGCATCAAAATGAAGTAAATATGCATCGAAACAAAGTAAACATTGATCATAACGATAAAACAAGCATCTAAAAGTAAGGAAATATTCATCGAAACGAAGGAAATGTTGATCGTAATGAGAAAAGGAGCATCAAAATGAAGGAAATATGCATCGAAACAAAGGAAATATTGATCATAACGAGAAAACGAGCATCAAAAAGTAGGAAATCTGCATCGAAACGAATGAAATGTTGATCTTAACAAGAAAAGGAGCATCAAAATGAAGGAAATATGCATCAAAACGAAGATAATATTGATCGTAAAGAGAAAATGAGAATCAAACGAAGGAAATATGCAACGAAGCAAAGGAAACATTGATCATAAAGAGAAAACGAGCATCAAAAAGAAGGAAATCTTCATCGAAACGAATGAAATGTTGATCGTAACAAGAAAAAGAGCATCAAAATGAAGGAAATATGCATCGAAACGAAGGAAATGTTGATCATAACGAGAAAATAAGCATTAAAATGAAGGAAATATTCATCGAAACAAAGGAAATGTTGATCGTAATGAGAAAAGGAGCATCAAAATGAAGGAAATATGCATCGAAACAAAGGAAATATTGATCATAATGAGAAAATGAGCATAAAAAAGAAGGAAATCTGCATCGAAATGAATGAAATGTTGATCGTAACAAGAAAGGAGCATCAAAATGAAGTAAATATGCATCGAAACGAAGGAAATGTTGATCGTAACAAGAAAAGGAGCATCAAAATGAAGGAAATATACATCAAAATGAAGATAATATTGATCGTAATGTGAAAATGAGAATCAACCGAAGGAAATATGCATCGAAGTATAGGAAACATTGATCATAACGAGAAAACGAGCATCAAAAAGAAGGAAATCTGCATCCAAACGAATGAAATGTCACTCGTAATAAGAAAAGGAGCATCAAAATAAAAGAAATATGCATCGAAACGAAGGTAATATTGATCGTAACGAGAAAATAAGAATCAAAATGAAGAAAAAATTCATCGAAACAAAGGAAATACTGATCGTAACGAGAAAACGAGCATCAAAAAGAAAGAAATCTGTATCAAAACGAATGAAATGTTGATCGTAGCAAGAAAAGGAGCATCAAAATGAAGTAAATATGCATCGAAATGAAGGAAATGTTGATCATAACGAGAAAAAGAAGCATTAAAATGAAGGAAATATTCATCGAAACGAAGGAAATGTTGATCGTAATGAGAAAAGGAGCATCAAAATGAAGGAAATATGCATCGAAACAAAGGAAATATTGATCATAACGAGAAAACGAGCATCAAAAAGTAGGAAATCTGCATCGAAACGAATGAAATGTTGATCTTAACAAGAAAAGGAGCATCAAAATGAAGTAAATATGCATCGAAACGAACGAAATGCTGATCGTAACGAGAAAAAGTGCATCAAAATGAAGGAAATATACATCGAAACGAAGAAAATGTGGATCATAACGAGAAAATGAGTATTAAAATGATGGAAATATTCATAGAAACGAAGGAAATGTTGATCGTACTGAGAAAAGGAGCATCAAAATGATGGAAATCTGCATCGAAACGAACGAAATGTTGATCGTAACGAGAAAAGGAGCATCAAAATGAAGGAAATATGCATCGAAACGAAAGAAATGTTGATCATAACGAAAAAATGAGCATTAAAATGAAGGAAATATTCATCGAAACAAAGGAAATATTGATCGTATTGAGAAAAGGAGCATCAAAATGAAGGAAATATGCATCGAAACAAAGGAAATATTGATCATAACTAGAAAATGAGCATCAAAAAGAAGGAAATCTGCATAGAAACGAATGAAATGTTGATCGTAACAAGAAAAGGAGCATCAAAATGAATTAAATATGCATTGAAAGGAAGGAAATGCTGATCGTAACGAGAAAAAGTGCATCAAAATGAATGAAATATACATCGAAACGAAGAAAATGTTGATCATAACGAGAAAATGAGCATTAAAATGAAGGAAATATTCATCGAAACGAAGGAAATGCTGATCGTAATGAGAAAAGAAGCATCAAAATGAAGGAAATATGCGTCGAATCAAAGGAAACATTGATCATAACGAGAAAACGAGCATAAAAAAGAAGGAAATATGTATCGAAACAAAGGAAACATTGATCATTACGAGAAAACGAGCATAAAAAAGACGGAAATCTGCATCGAAACGAATGAAATATTGATCGTAACAAGAAAAGGAGCATCAAAATGAAGGAAATAAGCATCGAAACGAAGGAAATGATGATCGTAACGAGAAAATGAGCATTAAAATGAAGAAAATATTCATTGAAACGAAGGAAATATTGATCGTAATGAGAAAAGGAGCATCAAAATGAAGGAAATATGCATCGAAACGAAGGAAATGTTGATCGTAACGAAAAAATGAGCATTAAAATGAAGGAAATATTCATCAAAACGAAGGAAATGCTGATCGTAATGAGAAAAGAAGCATCAAAATGAAGGAAATATGCGTTGAAACAAAGGAAACATTGATCATAACGAGAAAACGAGTATAAAAAAGAAGGAAATATGTATCGAAACAAAGGAAACATTGATCATTACGAGAAAACGAGCATCAAAAAGACGGAAATCTGCATCAAAATGAATGAAATATTGATCGTAACATGAAAAGGAGCATCAAAATGAAGGAAATAATCATCGAAACGAAGGAAATGTTGATCGTAACGAGAAAATGAACATTAAAATGAAGAAAATATTCATTGAAACGAAGGAAATATTGATCGTAATGAGAAAAGGAGCATCAAAATGAAGGAAATATGCATCGAAACAAAGGAAATATTGATCATAACGAGAAAATGAGCATAAAAAAGAAGGAAATCTGCATCGAAATGAATGAAATGTTGATCGTAACAAGAAAAGGAGCATCAAAATGAAGTAAATATGCATCGAAACGAAGGAAATGTTGATCGTAATAAGAAAAGGAGCATCAAAATGAAGGAAATATGCATCAAAACGAAGATAATATTGATCGTAAAGAGAAAATGAGAATCAACCGAAGGAAATATGCATCGAAGCAAAGGAAACATTGATCATAACGAGAAAACGAGCATCAAAAAGAAGGAAATCTGCATCGAAACGAATGAAATGTTGCTCGTAATAAGAAAAGGAGCATCAAAATGAAGGAAATATGCATCGAAACGAAGGTAATATTGATCGTAACGAGAAAATAAGAATCAAAATGAAGAAAAAATTCATCGAAACAAAGAAAATATTGATCGTAACGAGAAAACGAGCCTCAAAAAGAAAGAAATCTGCATCAAAACGAATGAAATGTTGATCGTAGCAAGAAAAGGAGCATCAAAATGAAGTAAATATGCATCGAAACAAAGTAAACATTGATCATAACGATAAAACAAGCATCTAAAAGTAAGGAAATATTCATCGAAACGAAGGAAATGTTGATCGTAATGAGAAAAGGAGCATCAAAATGAAGGAAATATGCATCGAAACAAAGGAAATATTGATCATAACGAGAAAACGAGCATCAAAAAGTAGGAAATCTGCATCGAAACGAATGAAATGTTGATCTTAACAAGAAAAGGAGCATCAAAATGAAGGAAATATGCATCAAAACGAAGATAATATTGATCGTAAAGAGAAAATGAGAATCAAACGAAGGAAATATGCAACGAAGCAAAGGAAACATTGATCATAAAGAGAAAACGAGCATCAAAAAGAAGGAAATCTTCATCGAAACGAATGAAATGTTGATCGTAACAAGAAAAAGAGCATCAAAATGAAGGAAATATGCATCGAAACGAAGGAAATGTTGATCATAACGAGAAAATAAGCATTAAAATGAAGGAAATATTCATCGAAACAAAGGAAATGTTGATCGTAATGAGAAAAGGAGCATCAAAATGAAGGAAATATGCATCGAAACAAAGGAAATATTGATCATAATGAGAAAATGAGCATAAAAAAGAAGGAAATCTGCATCGAAATGAATGAAATGTTGATCGTAACAAGAAAGGAGCATCAAAATGAAGTAAATATGCATCGAAACGAAGGAAATGTTGATCGTAACAAGAAAAGGAGCATCAAAATGAAGGAAATATACATCAAAATGAAGATAATATTGATCGTAATGTGAAAATGAGAATCAACCGAAGGAAATATGCATCGAAGTATAGGAAACATTGATCATAACGAGAAAACGAGCATCAAAAAGAAGGAAATCTGCATCCAAACGAATGAAATGTCGCTCGTAATAAGAAAAGGAGCATCAAAATAAAAGAAATATGCATCGAAACGAAGGTAATATTGATCGTAACGAGAAAATAAGAATCAAAATGAAGAAAAAATTCATCGAAACAAAGGAAATACTGATCGTAACGAGAAAACGAGCATCAAAAAGAAAGAAATCTGTATCAAAACGAATGAAATGTTGATCGTAGCAAGAAAAGGAGCATCAAAATGAAGTAAATATGCATCGAAATGAAGGAAATGTTGATCATAACGAGAAAAAGAAGCATTAAAATGAAGGAAATATTCATCGAAACGAAGGAAATGTTGATCGTAATGAGAAAAGGAGCATCAAAATGAAGGAAATATGCATCGAAACAAAGGAAATATTGATCATAACGAGAAAACGAGCATCAAAAAGTAGGAAATCTGCATCGAAACGAATGAAATGTTGATCTTAACAAGAAAAGGAGCATCAAAATGAAGTAAATATGCATCGAAACGAACGAAATGCTGATCGTAACGAGAAAAAGTGCATCAAAATGAAGGAAATATAAATCGAAACGAAGAAAATGTTGATCATAACGAGAAAATGAGTATTAAAATGATGGAAATATTCATAGAAACGAAGGAAATGTTGATCGTACTGAGAAAAGGAGCATCAAAATGATGGAAATCTGCATCGAAACGAACGAAATGTTGATCGTAACGAGAAAAGGAGCATCAAAATGAAGGAAATATGCATCGAAACGAAAGAAATGTTGATCATAACGAAAAAATGAGCATTAAAATGAAGGAAATATTCATCGAAACAAAGGAAATATTGATCGTATTGAGAAAAGGAGCATCAAAATGAAGGAAATATGCATCGAAACAAAGGAAATATTGATCATAACTAGAAAATGAGCATCAAAAAGAAGGAAATCTGCATAGAAACGAATGAAATGTTGATCGTAACAAGAAAAGGAGCATCAAAATGAATTAAATATGCATTGAAAGGAAGGAAATGCTGATCGTAACGAGAAAAAGTGCATCAAAATGAATGAAATATATATCGAAACGAAGAAAATGTTGATCATAACGAGAAAATGAGCATTAAAATGAAGGAAATATTCATCGAAACGAAGGAAATGCTGATCGTAATGAGAAAAGAAGCATCAAAATGAAGGAAATATGCGTTGAAACAAAGGAAACATTGATCATAACGAGAAAACGAGTATAAAAAAGAAGGAAATATGTATCGAAACAAAGGAAACATTGATCATTACGAGAAAACGAGCATCAAAAAGACGGAAATCTGCATCAAAATGAATGAAATATTGATCGTAACAAGAAAAGGAGCATCAAAATGAAAGAAATAATCATCGAAACGAAGGAAATGTTGATCGTAACGAGAAAATGAACATTAAAATGAAGAAAATATTCATTGAAACGAAGAAAATATTGATCGTAATGAGAAAAGGAGCATCAAAATGAAGGAAATATGCATCGAAACAAAGGAAATATTGATCATAACGAGAAAATGAGCATAAAAAAGAAGGAAATCTGCATCGAAATGAATGAAATGTTGATCGTAACAAGAAAAGGAGCATCAAAATGAAGTAAATATGCATCGAAACGAAGGAAATGTTGATCGTAATAAGAAAAGGAGCATCAAAATGAAGGAAATATGCATCAAAACGAAGATAATATTGATCGTAAAGAGAAAATGAGAATCAACCGAAGGAAATATGCATCGAAGCAAAGGAAACATTGATCATAACGAGAAAACGAGCATCAAAAAGAAGGAAATCTGCATCGAAACGAATGAAATGTTGCTCGTAATAAGAAAAGGAGCATCAAAATGAAGGAAATATGCATCGAAACGAAGGTAATATTGATCGTAACGAGAAAATAAGAATCAAAATGAAGAAAAAATTCATCGAAACAAAGAAAATATTGATCGTAACGAGAAAACGAGCCTCAAAAAGAAAGAAATCTGCATCAAAACGAATGAAATGTTGATCGTAGCAAGAAAAGGAGCATCAAAATGAAGTAAATATGCATCGAAACAAAGTAAACATTGATCATAACGATAAAACAAGCATCTAAAAGTAAGGAAATATTCATCGAAACGAAGGAAATGTTGATCGTAATGAGAAAAGGAGCATCAAAATGAAGGAAATATGCATCGAAACAAAGGAAATATTGATCATAACGAGAAAACGAGCATCAAAAAGTAGGAAATCTGCATCGAAACGAATGAAATGTTGATCTTAACAAGAAAAGGAGCATCAAAATGAAGTAAATATGCATCGAAACGAAGGAAATGCTGATCGTAACGATAAAAAGTGCATCAAAATGAAGGAAATATACATCGAAACGAAGAAAATGTTGATCATAACGAGAAAATGAGCATTAAAATGATGGAAATAATCGTAGAAACGAAGGAAATGTTGATCGTACTGAGAAAAGGAGCATCAAAATGATGGAAATCTGCATCGAAACGAATGAAATATTGATCGTAACAAGAAAAGGAGCATCAAAATGAAGGAAATGTAAATCGAAACGAAGGAAATGTTGATCGTAACGAGGAAATAAGCATTAAAATGAATGAAATATTCATCGAAACGAAGGAAATGTTGATCGTAATGAGAAAAGAAGCATCAAATGATGTAAATATGCATCGAAACAAAGGAAACATTGATCATAACGATAAAACGAGCATCTAAAAGTTGGAAATATGCATCGAAACAAAGGAAATATTGATCATAACGAGAAAACGAGCATCAAAAAGAAGGAAATCTTCATCGAAACGAATGAAATGTTGATCGTAACAAGAAAAAGAGCATCAAAATGAAGGAAATATGCATCGAAACGAAGGAAATGTTGATCATAACGAGAAAATAAGCATTAAAATGAAGGAAATATTCATCGAAACAAAGGAAATGTTGATCGTAATGAGAAAAGGAGCATCAAAATGAAGGAAATATGCATCGAAACAAAGGAAATATTGATCATAATGAGAAAATGAGCATAAAAAAGAAGGAAATCTGCATCGAAATGAATGAAATGTTGATCGTAATAAGAAAGGAGCATCAAAATGAAGTAAATATGCATCGAAACGAAGGAAATGTTGATCGTAACAAGAAAAGGAGCATCAAAATGAAGGAAATATACATCAAAATGAAGATAATATTGATCGTAATGTGAAAATGAGAATCAACCGAAGGAAATATGCATCGAAGTATAGGAAACATTGATCATAACGAGAAAACGAGCATAAAAAAGAAGGAAATCTGCATCCAAACGAATGAAATGTTGCTCGTAATAGGAAAAGGAGCATCAAAATAAAAGAAATATGCATCGAAACGAAGGTAATATTGATCGTAACGAGAAAATAAGAATCAAAATGAAGAAAAAATTCATCGAAACAAAGGAAATACTGATCGTAACGAGAAAACGAGCATCAAAAAGAAAGAAATCTGTATCAAAACGAATGAAATGTTGATCGTAGCAAGAAAAGGAGCATCAAAATGAAGTAAATATGCATCGAAATGAAGGAAATGTTGATCATAACGAGAAAAAGAAGCATTAAAATGAAGGAAATATTCATCGAAACGAAGGAAATGTTGATCGTAATGAGAAAAGGAGCATCAAAATGAAGGAAATATGCATCGAAACAAAGGAAATATTGATCATAACGAGAAAACGAGCATCAAAAAGTAGGAAATCTGCATCGAAACGAATGAAATGTTGATCTTAACAAGAAAAGGAGCATCAAAATGAAGTAAATATGCATCGAAACGAACGAAATGCTGATCGTAACAAGAAAAAGTGCATCAAAATGAAGGAAATATACATCGAAACGAAGAAAATGTGGATCATAACGAGAAAATGAGTATTAAAATGATGGAAATATTCATAGAAACGAAGGAAATGTTGATCGTACTGAGAAAAGGAGCATCAAAATGATGGAAATCTGCATCGAAACGAACGAAATGTTGATCGTAACGAGAAAAGGAGCATCAAAATGAAGGAAATATGCATCGAAACGAAAGAAATGTTGATCATAACGAAAAAATGAGCATTAAAATGAAGGAAATATTCATCGAAACAAAGGAAATATTGATCGTATTGAGAAAAGGAGCATCAAAATGAAGGAAATATGCATCGAAACAAAGGAAATATTGATCATAACTAGAAAATGAGCATCCAAAAGAAGGAAATCTGCATAGAAACGAATGAAATGTTGATCGTAACAAGAAAAGGAGCATCAAAATGAATTAAATATGCATTGAAAGGAAGGAAATGCTGATCGTAACGAGAAAAAGTGCATCAAAATGAATGAAATATACATCGAAACGAAGAAAATGTTGATCATAACGAGAAAATGAGCATTAAAATGAAGGAAATATTCATCGAAACGAAGGAAATGCTGATCGTAATGAGAAAAGAAGCATCAAAATGAAGGAAATATGCGTCGAATCAAAGGAAACATTGATCATAACGAGAAAACGAGCATAAAAAAGAAGGAAATATGTATCGAAACAAAGGAAACATTGATCATTACGAGAAAACGAGCATAAAAAAGACGGAAATCTGCATCGAAACGAATGAAATATTGATCGTAACAAGAAAAGGAGCATCAAAATGAAGGAAATAAGCATCGAAACGAAGGAAATGTTTATCGTAACGAGAAAATGAGCATTAAAATGAAGAAAATATTCATTGAAACGAAGGAAATATTGATCGTAATGAGAAAAGGAGCATCAAAATGAAGGAAATATGCATCGAAACGAAGGAAATGTTGATCGTAACGAAAAAATGAGCATTAAAATGAAGGAAATATTCATCAAAACGAAGGAAATGCTGATCGTAATGAGAAAAGAAGCATCAAAATGAAGGAAATATGCGTTGAAACAAAGGAAACATTGATCATAACGAGAAAACGAGTATAAAAAAGAAGGAAATATGTATCGAAACAAAGGAAACATTGATCATTACGAGAAAACGAGCATCAAAAAGACGGAAATCTGCATCAAAATGAATGAAATATTGATCGTAACAAGAAAAGGAGCATCAAAATGAAGGAAATAATCATCGAAACGAAGGAAATGTTGATCGTAACGAGAAAATGAACATTAAAATGAAGAAAATATTCATTGAAACGAAGGAAATATTGATCGTAATGAGAAAAGGAGCATCAAAATGAAGGAAATATGCATCGAAACAAAGGAAATATTGATCATAACGAGAAAATGAGCATAAAAAAGAAGGAAATCTGCATCGAAATGAATGAAATGTTGATCGTAACAAGAAAAGGAGCATCAAAATGAAGTAAATATGCATCGAAACGAAGGAAATGTTGATCGTAATAAGAAAAGGAGCATCAAAATGAAGGAAATATGCATCAAAACGAAGATAATATTGATCGTAAAGAGAAAATGAGAATCAACCGAAGGAAATATGCATCGAAGCAAAGGAAACATTGATCATAACGAGAAAACGAGCATCAAAAAGAAGGAAATCTGCATCGAAACGAATGAAATGTTGCTCGTAATAAGAAAAGGAGCATCAAAATGAAGGAAATATGCATCGAAACGAAGGTAATATTGATCGTAACGAGAAAATAAGAATCAAAATGAAGAAAAAATTCATCGAAACAAAGAAAATATTGATCGTAACGAGAAAACGAGCCTCAAAAAGAAAGAAATCTGCATCAAAACGAATGAAATGTTGATCGTAGCAAGAAAAGGAGCATCAAAATAAAGTAAATATGCATCGAAACAAAGTAAACATTGATCATAACGATAAAACAAGCATCTAAAAGTAAGGAAATATTCATCGAAACGAAGGAAATGTTGATCGTAATGAGAAAAGGAGCATCAAAATGAAGGAAATATGCATCGAAACAAAGGAAATATTGATCATAACGAGAAAACGAGCATCAAAAAGTAGGAAATCTGCATCGAAACGAATGAAATGTTGATCTTAACAAGAAAAGGAGCATCAAAATGAAGTAAATATGCATCGAAACGAAGGAAATGCTGATCGTAACGATAAAAAGTGCATCAAAATGAAGGAAATATACATCGAAACGAAGAAAATGTTGATCATAACGAGAAAATGAGCATTAAAATGATGGAAATAATCGTAGAAACGAAGGAAATGTTGATCGTACTGAGAAAAGGAGCATCAAAATGATGGAAATCTGCATCGAAATGAACGAAATGTTGATCGTAACGAGAAAAGGAGCATCAAAATGAAGGAAATATGCATCGAAACAAAAGTAATATAGATTGTAACGAGAAAATGAGAATCAAAACGAAGGAAATATGCATCGAAACCAAGGAAATATTGAACGTAATGAGAAAACGAGCGTAAAAAAAAGGAAATCTGTGTCGAAACGAATAAAATGTTGATCGTAACAAGAAAAGGAGCATCAAAATGAAGGAAATGTGCATCGAAACAAAGCAAATGTTGATCGTAACGAGGAAATAAGCATTAAAATGAATGAAATATTCATCGAAATGAAGGAAATGTTGATCGTAATGAGAAAAGAAGCTTCAAAATGAAGTAAATATGCATCGAAACAAAGGAAACATTGATCATAACGATAAAACGAGCATCTAAAAGTTGGAAATATACATCGAGACAAAGGAAATATTGATCATAACGATAAAACGAGCATCAAAAGAAGGAAATCTGCATCGAAACGAATGAAATGTTGATCGTAACAAGAAAAGGAGCATCAAAATGAAGGAAATATGAATCGAAACGTAGGAAATGTTGATCATAACTAGAAAATGAGCATTAAAATGAAGGAAATATTCATCGAAACAAAGATAATGTTGATCGTAATGAGAAAAGGAGCATCAAAATGAAGGAAATATGCATCGAAACAAAGGAAATATTGATCATAACTAGAAAATGAGCATCAAAAAGAAGGAAATCTGCATAGAAACGAATGAAATGTTGATCGTAACAAGAAAAGGAGCATCAAAATGAATTAAATATGCATTGAAACGAAGGAAATGCTGATCGTAACGAGAAAAAGTGCATCAAAATGAAGGAAATATACATCGAAACGAAGAAAATGTTGATCATAACGAGAAAATGAGCATTAAAATGAAGGAAATATTGATCATAACGATAA
Organism: Pogostemon cablin; assembly: GCA_023678885.1. NCBI lineage: Eukaryota > Viridiplantae > Streptophyta > Magnoliopsida > Lamiales > Lamiaceae > Pogostemon > Pogostemon cablin. Next base: position 92,410 of record JAHCLQ010000594.1, on the reverse strand, counting down.
AACGAGCATTATAAAGAAGGAAATCTGCATCGAAACGAATGAAATATTGATCGTAACAAGAAAAGGAGCATCAAAATGAAGGAAATATGCTTCGAAACGAAGGAAATATTGATCGTAACGAGAAAATGAGCATTAAAATGAAGAAAATATTCATTGAAACGAAGGAAATATTGATCGTAATGAGAAAAGGAGCATCAAAATGAAGGAAATATGCATCGAAACGAAGGAAATGTTGATCGTAACGAAAAAATGAGCATTAAAATGAAGGAAATATTCATCGAAACGAAGGAAATGCTGATCGTAATGAGAAAAGAAGCATCAAAATGAAGGAAATATGCGTCGAAACAAAGGAAACATTGATCATAACGAGAAAACGAGCATAAAAAATAAGGAAATATGTATCGAAACAAAGGAAACATTGATCATTACGAGAAAACGAGCATCAAAAAGAAGGAAATCTGCATTGAAACGAATGAAATGTTGATCGTAACAAGAAAAGGAGCATCAAAATTAAGGAAATAAGCATCGAAACGAAGGAAATGTTGACCGTAACGAGAAAATGAGCATTAAAATGAAGGAAATATTCATTGAAACGAAGGAAATGTTGATCGTAATGAGAAAAGGAGCATCAAAATGAAGGAAATATGCATCGAAACAAAGGAAATATTGATCATAACGAGAAAATGAGCATAAAAAAGAAGGAAATCTGCATCGAAATGAATGAAATGTTGATCGTAACAAGAAAAGGAGCATCAAAATGAAGTAAATATGCATCGAAACGAAGGAAATGCTGATCGTAACAAAAAAAGGAGCATCAAAATGAAGGAAATATGCATCAAAATGAAGATAATATTGATCGTAAAGAGAAAATGAGAATCAACCGAAGGAAATATGCATCGAAGTATAGGAAACATTGATCATAACGAGAAAACGAGCATCAAAAAGAAGGAAATCTGCATCCAAACGAATGAAATGTTGCTCGTAATAAGAAAAGGAGCATCAAAATAAAAGAAATATGCATCGAAACGAAGGTAATATTGATCGTAAAGAGAAAATAAGAATCAAAATGAAGAAAAAATTCATCGAAACATAGGAAATATTGATCGTAACGAGAAAACGAGCATCAAAAAGAAAGAAATCTGCATTAAAACGAATGAAATGTTGATCGTAGCAAGAAAATGAGCATCAAAATGAAGTAAATATGCATCGAAACGAAGGAAATGTTGATCATAACGAGAAAAAGAAGCATTAAAATGAAGGAAATATTCATCGAAACGAAGGAAATGTTGATCGTAATGAGAAAATGAGCATCAAAATGAAGGAAATATATAATATCTTAGTTCAACTAGATTTTTTTTAGAAAGCCCAAAACCTATTTATTTATTTTATGGCCCAAAAGGCCAGCCCTATCTTAGCCCAACTAGATTTTGTTAGAAAGCCCAAAACCTAATTATTTATTTTTATGGCCCAAAAGGCCAGCCCAATTAAGCACAGCTAGATTTTTTTAGAAAGCCCAAACTTATTTATTTATTTATTTTGTGGCCCAAAGTTTCAGCCCACTTAAATGGCCTGATATATAATTAGAAAGGCTAAAGTTAAAAAAAAAAGAGAGAAGAACGGGAGAAGAAAAGCAAAAGAGGGGAAAGAAAAGAGTGAAGAGGAGAAACCCTTGTTGATCAAATTCTCCCTTACAACCCTCATCCTAGGTGGTTTCTAAGTGGTTTTGAGGTAAGTGGTGTGTGAATTAAGCTTCCTTCTTCCATTATTTTGTAATTTTGTGGGGTTTTTCTTTTTGGTATGTGGGTAATTTGCAGACTGTTCGAACTGATTTTGACATACCTATTGCCCTCGAAAGTTTGCAAACTTAATTTTTGTACGTAGCTGAACTCGTTAGCTTTCCGTAGCCACTTGAAACGCCTCAATCCGATTATTCTACAATTAGTTATGATTTTTCTCGTAAACTGCCGCTAGCTGGAAAATTTCAGAATTTTTATGTCGAATTCAAACTTATTTTCTATCGTTTCGTTTAGTTAATCTATTGAAACGGGTTATGTGGGATTGGGAACTGATGTTAAGGAGTTACATACCATTTTTATTTACTATCGACTCGTTCGAACTCGATTAGGATTTGTTTTTAGCAATGAAAGGGATGTTAACGCTAATAGTTAGTTATATTTAATTTGTCTTTAATTGCTCATCTCCTTTCTAGGTAAAGAACCATCGACGAAGGGCAAGGGACCGACTTCAGATTCCGGAGAGAGTTAATCACTTCCTTGTGAGTTGATAATTCGGGAACGCCTTCTCTTGTGGGAAGTGTGGACCCTCGATAAATGTGAATTTATTTTAGTTTTAGTTAATTGATAAGAAAATTATTTGGTATTATGTTATGTGGTAAAGAGCTTGATTGGCTCGATTGCTCTGGTTAGAGTCATGTTAGCCATTTTATGAGTATTATTGATTTCTGGTTATTCTTGTGTGCCAATTAAGACTCTAACTTGAGTCGTTATTCATCTTATGATGCACATGCATATGTGTGCCTGGTACCAAGGTTAAGTAGCCCGAATTGGTCACGGTTCGGGTGAGTTGGAGCGACATTGATTAAGTAGCCCGAATTTGTCGCGGTTCGGGTGAGTTAGAGTGACAACCAAGTTGCCCATGATTGGCAAACCTGGGTGAGTTAAATCTAATGGGGCACCTGTCCATTTGTCAAATACTGATACTCTGGAGGGTGATCGTTAGATGGATCAGTCTATTATAGGCTCAGTCAACGTCACCGGTGTGGGACATGCATGTCATATATGTTTATATGTTTGATCATTTCAAGTATTCACGTCGATATTGAATTGTGAACTTTAGCACTTGGCGTATTGAGAAAGAATATTAATGTGCATTTTATCTAGAGTAACGGTGACGGGCTTGGACTGTCTCTCGACGGAGAGCTCAGTTCGAGGAGGATATTGACTACCCACGCGTCTTTTATGTGATAACATGTTGTTTGAACTAATTGTGTTATTCATAAATGTGCACTAAGGTTTTTATTTTCATTAATATGTACACTGAGTGAGAATAATTATTGTGGGACGAATTGTGGGATTTTATGTTATGAACCGTGAGTGGGAGTACATGCTTCGTATAAGGGTCGGGGTGACCGGCTTATCACCTCACTGAGCTAGTGGTTTTGCTCACCCCCATCATTCTTTCCTTTTCAGGCTGTTGATATCGTTTTGGTTGGAGGTTTGCCTATCGTTTGCTCATCATCCAATCCGTGTTTTGGGTACTTTCTCTTTTGTGTAAATTGACGGATTCATTGGCGAGATTGTATAGTTTATATTTGGTGACCCCCTTGATGTTCTTTTTGTACCTTCGCGATGTTATATCGTTCATGTATATTTTCTTTAAACTAAGTTACACCGTTGAATTTTGTACCTTTGTAAATCCTTGTTGATACTTTATGAGATGATGTCCTCGGGTTGTACCCGTTGTTATCAGTTGTTCAGTTCTACAGGTACTTGATAGCAAGCCTTACGTTTTCTATAAACTTTGTGGAGTGGAGTGCACCCATTCTGTGAAATTTATGGTTAACGTGGCGGTTGTCGCGCTCTGTCTGGGGTCGGGGCGTGACAACTTTCTTGGTATCAGAGCCTGGTTTTATGATTCTCATTCTTTTTGTGTCAAGCCAATGAGTCCAACTTTGTTTCTATGTCATCCTAAGGTATCGTATTGCCTTGACGTTGACCTTGCATTTTCTTTCCTTTCTTCCTTTCAGTCATTATGGCACCTCCAGTTCGTCGTCGAGGTCGAGGTCGAGGACACGCTCCTCGTGATCCTCCGAGTCCTCTACTCTCTTCTGTTCCTCGTGGACCTCGAGGGCATGTTTCTTCTGATCATGTCATTCCTCCGACGGTTATGGACCCTATCAATTCTGATCATAGGGTGCCAGTTTCCCAAGTAGAGCAACCACGGGCCCAGTTGCGGGTTGAGCACATGATGACACCCGAGCAGTACCAATTGTATTATGATCACATTCGAATACATGGTGTTCCACCACCTACAACGGCTGTCACTGAAGAGGTTCTTCGTGCTAATGAATCGATTCGACCTACATCTAATGTACCAGTTTTTACTCCAGAAATGGCTTTAGGAGGTTCTGCTTCTCGAGGTGCACTTTTTATACCTGATTTGGTGAAAGCAGTTGAAAACATGGGGACTTCGAAATTTGACGGTGCAAGAGATGCTTCTAAAGCGGGGGCATGGTTAAAGGAGATTACAGAGACCTTTGACACCTTGATGATTGAAGAATGTTATCGTGTGGTCATTGCGACCAAGCTGTTAGGCCCAGATGCACGACGATGGTGGCAGAATCTAAAAGAGACATCTTCGGTTACTATTACGTGGGCTATCTTTGTGGAACGATTCAAAGATCGATACTTCTCTCAGTACATCAAGGATCAGAAGAGAAAGGAGTTCTTCAACCTCTTTCAAGGCATTATGTCGGTCGTTGAGTACGAAAGCAAATTTCTGGAATTGCGAGAATTCGCTCCTGAGTCATATACGACGAGAGACTTATGCAAGAGATTTGAAGATGGTCTTAATTTAAATATTCGAGATCGCATCAAGTCCGGAGACAAGTACGAGAGTCTTGACGATCTCGTAGAAGAAGCCCTGAGGGTAGAAGGTTTAGTTCAGGCGAGACATAAGCTTGCAGAACGATCTCAAAAGAAAAGGCAAGGGAGCGCATTTCCAGGAAATGCATCGAAGGTGTATAGGGGTGTGGGATCTTCGCGTGGCGCACCAAGTTCGGCATCTATTAGTTTTCCTCAACCTCGGGAGCAGTTTAGTAGAGGCGGGAGCAATGTCTCGGGATCGGTTGGTGAAAATCACAAGTGCCAGAATTGCCTAAAATATCATGACGGCCCCTGTAACGCTCCTCAAGTATGTTTTCAGTGTCGACAGCCGGGGCATATGCCAAGTTCTTGTCCTCAGCTTATGGGAACGAGCAGTCAGGGTTCTGGTCAGTTTCGTGGTAAACTAACATATTCTACACCTAGAGATACTCGATCTGCAGTTACCAGAGTGCCCGATGCCTCAAGCGGCCCTAGTACTCAATCACCTATGCAAGGAAGGAAGCAAACTAGAGTATTTCATATTTCCCAAGAAGAGGCTCGCTCAGATCCGAAGGTTGTGACAGGTTCTGATAGGTCTTATATCCGAGATGATCTTACTGCGATCTTAGATTATCCTATCTCTCATTTGTCACCTGGAATCATCGTTCATACCCCTCTTGGAGAGCGTCTAATTCGTGATTCAGTATTCCTTGGTTGTCCATTGAAGATCAAAGATGTCATTTTAGAGGCTGAATTGATACCATTGCCTTTGATTGATCTTGATGTTATTCTTGGCATGGATTGGCTTTCTTCTCATCATGCAATTCTCGATTGCCACGAGAAGCTTGTTATTTTTCGTAGACCAGGATTCTCAGAACTTGTTTTTGAGGGTAAACTTCAAACGAGATCCCTCTCTTTTATTTCAATGTTGACTGCGCATAAATTAATGCATAAGGGTTGTAAGGCATTCTTGGCATTTGTCATCGATACTTCTCTTTCTGAAACTAAACTAGATGACATCCCAATCGTGAATGAATTTCCTGATGTCTTTCCCGAAGACTTACCAGGACAACCTCCGAATCGAGAGATTGATTTTTCCATTGACGTACTTCCTGGAATCACACCTATATCGATTACTCCATATCGAATGTCGCCTACTGAGCTTAAGGAACTCCAGACACAACTTGGGGAATTATTGGAGAAGGGTTTCATACGACCTAGCACATCTCCATGGGGTGCTCCAGTTCTTTTTGTCAAGAAGAAAGATGGATCACTTCGTCTATGTGTCGACTACCGTCAATTGAACAAGGTGACTATCAAGAACAAATATCCTCTTCCAAGAATCGATGATCTGTTTGATCAATTGCAAGGAGCAACTGTGTTCTCAAAAATTGATTTGCGATCCGGTTATCACCAACTCAAGATTAGGGAATCTGATATCCCTAAGTCTGCTTTTCGAACCAGATACGGTCATTTTGAATTCTGTGTTATGCCTTTTGGACTCACAAATGCTCCTGCAGCTTTTATGGATCTTATGAATCGGGTCTTTCGGCCGTACTTAGATAAGTTTGTCATCATCTTCATTGATGACATTCTTATTTATTCTAAATCGGACGACGAGCATTCTCAACATCTAAGAATTGCTCTGAACATTCTCAGAGAAAATCAGCTTTATGCTAAATTCTCGAAGTGTGAATTTTGGCTTCGCGAGGTAAGCTTTTTAGGTCATCACATTTCTAAAGAAGGAATCTACGTCGATCAAGTGAAGATTCAAGCTATACTAGATTGGGAGCATCCAAAGAACGTGACAGAGATTCGTAGTTTTCTGGGATTAGCTGGATATTATCGACGGTTTGTCAAAGACTTTTCGTTATTGGCTTCATCTTTAACTAAATTGACTCGGAAAGGGGTAAAATTTGAATGGAGTGAAGAATGCGAGGAAGCATTTCAAGAATTGAAAAGACGACTCGTTTCAGCTCCTATTCTTGCTTTGCCAGACCCAGCGATTGGAGAATTTACCATTTATAGCGACGCCTCGAGGCAAGGATTAGGATGCGTTCTCATGCAAGAAGGAAAGGTTATTGCCTACTCTTCAAGGCAATTGAAGAAGAACGAAGAAAATTATCCTACACATGATTTAGAGTTGGCTGCAATCGTCTTTGCATTGAAGATATGGAGACACTATCTGTATGGTGCAACTTGTCGGGTTTTCACTGATCACAAGAGCTTAAAGTATATCACCACGCAAAAGGAGCTCAACCTCAGGCAAAGGCGATGGATGGAGTTGATTAGTGACTATGACTTAGTCATCGATTATCATCCTGGCAAGGCGAACGTTGTTGCAGATGCTCTGAGTAGAAAGTCTTCTACCTCACTTGCTTCAATTCAATCTTTTTATCTTCCTATGTTGGAGCAATTTAAATCTTTACACATTTCGCTTGATTGTGAAAAGTCTAATGATTCTGCCTTAATTGCCAAATTCGAGGTTAGACCTACCTTGTTCGAGAAAATTCGAGAAAGACAATCACACGATGTTTATTTACAACAGAAGATGGCGAAGCTAAATCAAGGAAAAGAAACAGAATATCAAATTCGGGATGATGGACTTCTTACTTTTAAAAATCGTGTTTGTGTTCCATCAGAACTTGATGTTCGTAGAGCTATTCTTGAGGAAGCCCATTCTTCAGCCTATGCTATGCATCCTGGTAGTACCAAAATGTATAGAACACTTCGGGAGCATTATTGGTGGCCAGGTATGAAACGGGACACTATTGAATTTGTATCAAAGTGCTTATCTTGCCAACAGATTAAAGCGGAACACCAAAAACCAGCCGGCATGCTTCAACCACTACCTATTCCTGAGTGGAAATGGGAAAACGTCACAATGGATTTTGTTTCTGGTTTACCTCGAACCCAAAAGGGTCATGACTCAATTTGGGTCATTGTCGATCGTCTGACGAAATCGGCACATTTCCTTCCAGTGCATACCAACGAATCTTTAGAGAAACTTGCCAAGTTATATGTCGATGAGATCGTGAGATTGCACGGAGTACCAGTGTCAATCATATCTGACCGTGATCCAAGATTCACTTCCCGTTTTTGGCCTAGTCTGCAGAAAGCGCTAGGTACAAAATTACTATTCAGTACCTCGTTTCATCCACAGACTGATGGACAGTCAGAGAGAACTATACAGACACTAGAAGACATGTTACGTGCAGTGGTGTTGAATTTGGGAAGTAGCTGGGATAAGTACGTAACTTTGGTGGAGTTCGCTTATAACAACAGTTATCATTCAAGCATTGGAATGCCCCCGTACGAAGCTCTGTATGGCCGAAAGTGTCGAACACCACTCTTTTGGGATGAGGTTGGCGAGAGACAAATCGAACAAGTAGAGCTTATCGAAGATGCGAAGGCAAAAATACAACTTATTCGAGACAGACTTAAGGCAGCGCAAGATCGACAGAAAAGTTACGCAGATAATAGGAGGCGCGATTTGGAGTTTAATGAAGGAGACAAAGTTTTTCTGAAAGTTTCTCCATGGAAGGGCGTGTTGCGATTCCGCCGTCGAGGAAAGTTGAGTCCAAGGTATATTGGCCCGTTTACGATCGTGCAAAGGATTGGTCGTGTCGCGTATCGACTTGAGCTACCATCGGAATTGTCGAAGATTCACGATGTCTTCCATGTCTCTATGCTTAGAAAATATGAACCAGATCCTTCGCACGTGCTCAAAGATCCCCCAGTTGTATTAAAAGAAAATCTATCGTACGAAGTACAACCTGTTCAAATTGTAGATCGCCGAGAGAAAATGCTTCGTAACAAATCCATTCCTATGGTGAGAATTCTATGGAGAAGTGATCAAATTGAAGAAGAAACATGGGAACCAGAGTCAGTCATGCGTCAACACCATCCAAATCTCTTTTCATCTCTAGGTACGTTTATGTTTCGAGGACGAAACTTTTTGGAGGAGGGGATACTTTATAATATCTTAGTTCAACTAGATTTTTTTTAGAAAGCCCAAAACCTATTTATTTATTTTATGGCCCAAAAGGCCAGCCCTATCTTAGCCCAACTAGATTTTGCTAGAAAGCCCAAAACCTAATTATTTATTTTTATGGCCCAAAAGGCCAGCCCAATTAAGCCCAACTAGATTTTTTTAGAAAGCCCAAACTTATTTATTTATTTATTTTGTGGTCCAAAGTTTCAGCCCACTTAAATGGCCTGATATATAATTAGAAAGGCTAAAGTTAAAAAAAAAAAGAGAGAAGAACGGGAGAAGAAAAGCAAAAGAGGGGAAAGAAAAGAGTGAAGAGGAGAAACCCTTGTTGATCAAATTCTCCCTTACAACCCTCATCCTAGGTGGTTTCTAAGTGGTTTTGAGGTAAGTGGTGTGTGAATTAAGCTTCCTTCTTCCATGATTTTGTAATTTTGTGGGGTTTTTCTTTTTGGTATGTGGGTAATTTGCAGACTGTTCGAACTGATTTTGACATACCTATTGCCCTCGAAAGTTTGCAAACTTAATTTTGTTACGTAGCTGAACTCGTTAGCTTTCCGTAGCCACTTGAAACGCCTCAATCCGATTATTCTACAATTAGTTATGATTTTTCTTGTAAACTGCCGCTAGCTGGAAAATTTCAGAATTTTTATGTCGAATTCAAACTTATTTTCTATCGTTTCGTTTAGTTAATCTATTGAAACGGGTTATGTGGGATTGGGAACTGATGTTAAGGAGTTACATACCATTTTTATTTACTATCGACTCGTTCGAACTCGATTAGGATTTGTTTTTAGCAATGAAAGGGATGTTAACGCTAATAGTTAGTTATATTTAATTTGTCTTTAATTGCTCATCTCCTTTCTAGGTAAAGAACCATCGACGAAGGGCAAGGGACCGACTTCAGATTCCGGAGAGAGTTAATCACTTCCTTGTGAGTTGATAATTCGGGAACGCCTTCTCTTGTGGGAAGTGTGGACCCTCGATAAATGTGCATTTATTTTAGTTTTAGTTAATTGATAAGAAAATTATTTGGTATTATGTTATGTGGTAAAGAGCCTGATTGGCTCGATTGCTCTGGTTAGAGTCATGTTAGCCATTTTATGAGTATTATTGATTTCTGGTTATTCTTGTGTGCCAATTAAGACTCTAACTTGAGTCATTATTCATCTTATGATGCACATGCATATGTGTGCCTGGTACCAAGGTTAAGTAGCCCGAATTGGTCACGGTTCGGGTGAGTTGGAGCGACATTGATTAAGTAGCCCGAATTTGTCGCGGTTCGGGTGAGTTGGAGTGACAACCAAGTTGCCCGTGATTGGCAAACCTGGGTGAGTTAAATCTAACGGGGCACCTGTCCATTTGCCAAATACTGATACTCTGGAGGGTGATCGTTAGATGGATCAGTCTATTATAGGCTCAGTCAACGTCACCGGTGTGGGACATGCATGTCATATATGTTTATATGTTTGATCATTTCAAGTATTCACGTCGATATTGAATTGTGAACTTTAGCACTTGGCGTATTGAGAAAGAATATTAATGTGCATTTTATCTAGAGTAACGGTGACGGGCTTGGACTGTCTCTCGACGGAGAGCTCAGTTCGAGGAGAATATTGACTACCCACGCGTCTTTTATGTGATAACATGTTGTTTGAACTAATTGTGTTATTCATAAATGTGCACTAAGGTTTTTATTTTCATTAATATGTACACTGAGTGAGAATAATTATTGTGGGACGAATTGTGAGATTTTATGTTATGAACCGTGAGTGGGAGTACATGCTTCGTATAAGGGTCGGGGTGACCGGCTTATCACCTCACTGAGCTAGTGGTTTTGCTCACCCCCCATCATTCTTTCCTTTTCAGGCTGTTGATATCGTTTTGGTTGGAGGTTTGCCTATCGTTTGCTCATCATCCAATCCGTGTTTTGGGTACTTTCTCTTTTGTGTAAATTGACGGATTCATTGGCGAGATTGTATAGTTTATATTTGGTGACCCCCTTGATGTTCTTTTTGTACCTTCGCGATGTTATATCGTTCATGTATATTTTCTTTAAACTAAGTTACACCGTTGAATTTTGTACCTTTGTAAATCCTTGTTGATACTTTATGAGATGATGTCCTCGGGTTGTACCCGTTGTTATCAGTTGTTCAGTTCTACAGGTACTTGATAGCAAGCCTTACGTTTTCTATAAACTTTGTGGAGTGGAGTGCACCCATTCTGTGAAATTTATGGTTAACGTGGCGGTTGTCGCGCTCTGTCTGGGGTCGGGGCGTGACAACTTTCTTGGTATCAGAGCCTGGTTTTATGATTCTCATTCTTTTTGTGTCAAGCCAATGAGTCCAACTTTGTTTCTATGTCATCCTAAGGTATCGTATTGCCTTGACGTTGACCTTGCATTTTCTTTCCTTTCTTCCTTTCAGTCATTATGGCACCTCCAGTTCGTCGTCGAGGTCGAGGTCGAGGACACGCTCCTCGTGATCCTCCGAGTCCTCTACTCTCTTCTGTTCCTCGTGGACCTCGAGGGCATGTTTCTTCTGATCATGTCATTCCTCCGACGGTTATGGACCCTATCAATTCTGATCATAGGGTGCCAGTTTCCCAAGTAGAGCAACCACGGGCCCAGTTGCGGGTTGAGCACATGATGACACCCGAGCAGTACCAATTGTATTATGATCACATTCGAATACATGGTGTTCCACCACCTACAACGGCTCATACAACTACGACTGTCACTGAAGAGGTTCTTCGTGCTAATGAATCGATTCGACCTACATCTAATGTACCAGTTTTTACTCCAGAAATGGCTTTAGGAGGTTCTGCTTCTCGAGGTGCACTTTTTATACCTGATTTGGTGAAAGCAGTTGAAAACATGGGGACTTCGAAATTTGACGGTGCAAGAGATGCTTCTAAAGCGGGGGCATGGTTAAAGGAGATTACAGAGACCTTTGACACCTTGATGATTGAAGAATGTTATCGTGTGGTCATTGCGACCAAGCTGTTAGGCCCAGATGCACGACGATGGTGGCAGAATCTAAAAGAGACATCTTCGGTTACTATTACGTGGGCTATCTTTGTGGAACAATTCAAAGATCGATACTTCTCTCAGTACATCAAGGATCAGAAGAGAAAGGAGTTCTTCAACCTCTTTCAAGGCATTATGTCGGTCGTTGAGTACGAAAGCAAATTTCTGGAATTGCGAGAATTCGCTCCTGAGTCATATACGACGAGAGACTTATGCAAGAGATTTGAAGATGGTCTTAATTTAAATATTCGAGATCGCATCAAGTCCGGAGACAAGTGCGAGAGTCTTGACGATCTCGTAGAAGAAGCCCTGAGGGTAGAAGGTTTAGTTCAGGCGAGACATAAGCTTGCAGAACGATCTCAAAAGAAAAGGCAAGGGAGCGCATTTCCAGAAAATGCATCGAAGGTGTATAGGGGTGTGGGATCTTCGCGTGGCGCACCAAGTTCGGCATCTATTAGTTTTCCTCAACCTCGGGAGCAGTTTAGTAGAGGCGGGAGCAATGTCTCGGGATCGGTTGGTGAAAATCACAAGTGCCAGAATTGCCTAAAATATCATGACGGCCCCTGTAAGGCTCCTCAAGTATGTTTTCAGTGTCGACAGCCGGGGCATATGCCAAGTTCTTGTCCTCAGCTTATGGGAACGAGCAGTCAGGGTTCTGGTCAGTTTCGTGGTAAACTAACATATTCTACACCTAGAGATACTCGATCTGCAGTTACCAGAGTGCCCGATGCCTCAAGCGGCCCTAGTACTCAATCACCTATGCAAGGAAGGAAGCAAACTAGAGTATTTCATATTTCCCAAGAAGAGGCTCGCTTAGATCCGAAGGTTGTGACAGGTTCTGATAGGTCTTATATCCGAGATGATCTTACTGCGATCTTAGATTATCCTATCTCTCATTTGTCACCTGGAATCATCGTTCATACCTCTCTTGGAGAGCGTCTCATTCGTGATTCAGTATTCCTTGGTTGTCCATTGAAGATCAAAGATGTCATTTTAGAGGCTGAATTGATACCATTGCCTTTGATTGATCTTGATGTTATTCTTGGCATGGATTGGCTTTCTTCTCATCATGCAATTCTCGATTGCCACGAGAAGCTTGTTATTTTTCGTAGACCAGGATTCTCAGAACTTGTTTTTGAGGGTAAACTTCAAACGAGATCCCTCTCTTTTATTTCAATGTTGACTGCGCATAAATTAATGCATAAGGGTTGTGAGGCATTCTTGGCATTTGTCATCGATACTTCTCTTTCTGAAACTAAACTAGATGACATCCCAATCGTGAATGAATTTCCTGATGTCTTTCCCGAAGACTTACCAGGACAACCTCCGAATCGAGAGATTGATTTTTCCATTGACGTACTTCCTGGAATCACACCTATATCGATTACTCCATATCGAATGTCGCCTGCTGAGCTTAAGGAACTCCAGACACAACTTGGGGAATTATTGGAGAAGGGTTTCATACGACCTAGCACATCTCCATGGGGTGCTCCAGTTCTTTTTGTCAAGAAGAAAGATGGATCACTTCGTCTATGTGTCGACTACCGTCAATTGAACAAGGTGACTATCAAGAACAAATATCCTCTTCCAAGAATCGATGATCTGTTTGATCAATTGCAAGGAGCAACTGTGTTCTCAAAAATTGATTTGCGATCCGGTTATCACCAACTCAAGATTAGGGAATCTGATATCCCTAAGTCTGCTTTTCGAACCAGATACGGTCATTTTGAATTCTGTGTTATGCCTTTTGGACTCACAAATGCTCCTGCAGCTTTTATGGATCTTATGAATCGGGTCTTTCGGCCGTACTTAGATAAGTTTGTCATCATCTTCATTGATGACATTCTTATTTATTCTAAATCGGACGACGAGCATTCTCAGCATCTAAGAATTGCTCTGAACATTCTCAGAGAAAATCAGCTTTATGCTAAATTCTCGAAGTGTGAATTTTGGCTTCGCGAGGTAAGCTTTTTGGGTCATCACATTTCTAAAGAAGGAATCTACGTCGATCAAGTGAAGATTCAAGCTATACTAGATTGGGAGCATCCAAAGAACGTGACAGAGATTCATAGTTTTCTGGGATTAGCTGGATATTATCGACAGTTTGTCAAAGACTTTTCGTTATTGGCTTCATCTTTGACTAAATTGACTTGGAAAGGGGTAAAATTTGAATGGAGTGAAGAATGCGAGGAAGCATTTCAAGAATTGAAAAGACGACTCGTTTCAGCTCCTATTCTTGCTTTGCCAGACCCAGCGATTGGAGAATTTACCATTTATAGCGACGCCTCGAGACAAGGATTAGGATGCGTTCTCATGCAAGAAGGAAAGGTTATTGCCTACTCTTCAAGGCAATTGAAGAAGAACGAAGAAAATTATCCTACACATGATTTAGAGTTGGCTGCAATCGTCTTTGCATTGAAGATATGGAGACACTATCTGTATGGTGCAACTTGTCGGGTTTTCACTGATCACAAGAGCTTAAAGTATATCACCACGCAAAAGGAGCTCAACCTCAGGCAAAGGCGATGGATGGAGTTGATTAGTGACTATGACTTAGTCATCGATTATCATCCTGGCAAGGCGAACGTTGTTGCAGATGCTCTGAGTAGAAAGTCTTCTACCTCACTTGCTTCAATTCAATCTTTTTATCTTCCTATGTTGGAGCAATTTAAATCTTTACACATTTCGCTTGATTGTGAAAAGTCTAATGATTCTGCCTTAATCGCCAAATTCGAGGTTAGACCTACCTTGTTCGAGAAAATTCGAGAAAGACAATCACACGATGTTTATTTACAACAGAAGATGGCGAAGCTAAATCAAGGAAAAGAAACAGAATATCAAATTCGGGATGATGGACTTCTTACTTTTAAAAATCGTGTTTGTGTTCCATCAGAACTTGATGTTCGTAGAGCTATTCTTGAGGAAGCCCATTCTTCAGCCTATGCTATGCATCCTGGTAGTACCAAAATGTATAGAACACTTCGGGAGCATTATTGGTGGCCAGGTATGAAACGGGACACTACTGAATTTGTATCAAAGTGCTTATCTTGCCAACAGATTAAAGCGGAACACCAAAAACCAGCCGGCATGCTTCAACCACTACCTATTCCTGAGTGGAAATGGGAAAACGTCACAATGGATTTTGTTTCTGGTTTACCTCGAACCCAAAAGGGTCATGACTCAATTTGGGTCATTGTCGATCGTCTGTAACGAGAAAATGAGAATCAAAACTAAGGAAATATGCATCGAAACCAAGGAAATATTGAAAGTAATGAGAAAATGAGCGTAAAAAAAAGGAAATCTGCATCGAAACGAATAAAATGTTGATCGTAACAAGAAAAGGAGAATCAAAATGAAGGAAATATGCATCGAAACAAAGGAAATATTGATCGTAACGAGGAAATAAGCATTAAAATGAATGAAATATTCATCGAAACGAAGGAAATGTTGATCGTAATGAGAAAAGAAGCTTCAAAATGAAGTAAATATGCATCGAAACAAAGGAAACATTGATCATAACGATAAAACGAGCATCTAAAAGTTGGAAATATGCATCGAGACAAAGGAAATATTGATCATAACGAGAAAACGAGCATCAAAAGAAGGAAATCTGCATCGAAACGAATGAAATATTGATCGTAACAAGAAAAGGACCATCAAAATGAAGGAAATATGAATCGAAACGAAGGAAATGTTTATCATAACTAGAAAATGAGCATTAAAATGAAGGAAATATTCATCGAAACAAAGAAAATGTTGATCGTAATGAGAAAAGGAGCATCGAAATGAAGGAAATATGCATCGAAACAAAGGAAATATGGATCATAACTAGAAAATGAGCATCAAAAAGAAGGAAATCTGGATAGAAACGAATGAAATGTTGATCGTAACAAGAAAAGGAGCACCAAAATGAAGGAAATATCCATCGAAACAAAGGAAACATTGATCATAACGAGAAAACGAGCATAAAAAAGAAGGAAATATGTATCGAAACAAAAGAAACAATGATCATAACGAGAAAACGAGCATCAAAAAGAAGGAAATCTGCATCGAAATGAATGAAATGTTGATAATAACAAGAAAAGGAGCATCAAAATGAAGGAAATATGCATCGAAACGAAGAAAATGTTGATCGTAACGAGAAAATGAGCATTAAAATGAAGGAAATATTCATCGAACGAAGGAAATGTTGATGGTAAAAAGAAAAGGAGCATTAAAATGAAGTAAATATGCATCGAAACGAAGGAAATGCTGATCGTAACGAGAAAAATTGCATCAAAATGAAGGAAATATATATCGAAACGAAGAAAATGTTGATCATAACAAGAAAATGAGCATTAAAATGAAGGAAATATTCATAGAAACGAAGGAAATGTTGATCGTACTAAGAAAAAGAACATCAAAATGATGGAAATCTGCATCGAAACGAATGAAATGTTGATCGTAACGAGAAAAGGAGCATCAAAATGAAGGAAATATGCATCGAAACAAAGGAAACATTGAACATAACGAGAAAACGAGCATCAAAAAGAAGGAAATCTCCATCGAAACGAATGAAATGTTGATCATAACAAGAAAAGGAGCATCAAAATGAAGTAAATATGCATCAAAACGAAGGAAATGATGATCGTAACGAGAAAAAGTGCATCAAAATGATGGAAATATACATCGAAACGAAGAAAATATTGATCATAACGAGAAAATGAGCATTAAAATGAAGGAAATATTCATAAAAACGAAGGAAATGTTGATCGTACTGAGAAAAGGAGCATCAAAATAATGCAAATCTGCATCGAAACGAATGAAATGTTGATCGTAACAAGAAAAGGAGCATCAAAATGAAGGAAATGTGCATCGAAACGAAGGAAATGTTGATCGTAACGAGGAAATAAGCATTAAAATGAATGAAATATTCATCGAAACGAAGGAAATGTTGATCGTAATGAGAAAAGAAGCATCAAAAGAAGTAAATATGCATCGAAACAAAGGAAACATTGATCATAACGATAAAACGAGCATCTAAAAGTTGGAAATATGCATCGAAAAAAAGGAAATATTGATCATAATGAGAAAACCAGCATCAAAAAGAAGGAAATCTTCATCGAAACGAATGAAGTGTTGATCGTAACAAGAAAAGGAGCATCAAAATGAAGGAAATATGCATCGAAACGAAGGAAATGTTGATCATAACGAGAAAATGAGCATTAAAATGAAGGAAATATTGATCGTAATGAGAAAAGGAGCATCAAAATGAAGGAAATATGCATCGAAACAAAGGAAATATTGATCATAACTAGAAATGAGCATCAAAAAGAAGGAAATCTGCATAGAAACGAATGAAATGTTGATCGTAAAAAGAAAAGGAGCATCAAAATGAATTAAATATGCATTGAAAGGAAGGAAATGCTGATCTTAACGAGAAAAAGTGCATCAAAATGAATGAAATATACATCGAAACGAAGAAAATGTTGATCATAACGAGAAAATGAGCATTAAAATGAAGGAAATCTGCATCGAAACGAATGAAATATTGATCGTAACAAGAAAAGGAGCATCAAAATGAAGGAAATAAGCATCGAAACGAAGGAAATGTTGATCGTAACGAGAAAATGAGCATTAAAATGAAGAAAATATTCATTGAAATGAAGGAAATATTGATCGTAATGAGAAAAGGAGTATCAAAATGAAGGAAATATACATCGAAACAAAGGAAATATTGATCATAACGAGAAAATGAGCATAAAAAAGAAGGAAATCTGCATCGAAATGAATGAAATGTTGATCGTAACAAGAAAAGGAGCATCAAAATGAAGTAAATATGCATCGAAACGAAGGAAATGTTGATCGTAACAAGAAAAGGAGCATCAAAATGAAGGAAATATGCATCAAAACGAAGATAATATTGATCGTAAAGAGAAAATGAGAATCAACCGAAGGAAATATGCATCGAAGCAAAGGAAACATTGATCATAATGAGAAAACGAGCATCAAAAAGAAGGAAATCTGCATTGAAACGAATGAAATGTTGCTCGTAATAAGAAAATGAGCATCAAAATGAAGGAAATATGCATCGAAACAAAGGTAATATTGATCGTAACGAGAAAATAAGAATCAAAATGAAGAAAAAATTCATCGAAACAAAGAAAATATTGATCGTAACGAGAAAACGAGCATCAAAAAGAAAGAAATATGCATCAAAACGAATGAAATGTTGATCGTAGCAAGAAAAGGAGCATCAAAATGAAGTAAATATGCATCGAAACAAAGTAAACATTGATCATAACGATAAAACAAGCATCTAAAAGTAATGAAATATTCATCGAAACGAAGGAAATGTTGAACGTAAAGAGAAAAGGAGCATCAAAATGAAGGAAATATGTATCGAAACAAAGGAAATATTGATCATAACGAGAAAACGAGCATCAAAAAGTAGGAAATCTGCATCGAAACGAATGAAATATTGATCTTAACAAGAAAATGAGCATCAAAATGAAGTAAATATGCATAGAAACGAAGGAAATGCTGATCGTAACGAGAAAAAGTGCATCAAAATGAAGGAGATATACATCGAAACGAAGAAAATGTTGATCATAACGAGAAAATGAGCATTAAAATGAAAGAAATATTCATAGAAACGAAGGAAATGTTGATCGTACTGAGAAAAGGAGCATCAAAATGATGGAAATCTGCATCGAAACGAATGAAATGTTGATCGTAATGAGAAAAGGAGCATCAAAATGAAGGAAATGTGCATCGAAACGAAGGAAATGTTGATCGTAACGAGGAAATAAGCATTAAAATGAATGAAATATTCATCGAAACGAAGGAAATGTTGATCGTAATGAGAAAAGAAGCATCAAATGAAGTAAAAATGAATCGAAACAAAGGAAACATTGATCATAACGATAAAACGAGCATCTAAAAGTTGGAAATATGCATCGAAAAAAAGGAAATATTGATCATAATGAGAAAACCAGCATCAAAAAGAAGGAAATCTTCATCGAAACGAATGAAGTGTTGATCGTAACAAGAAAAGGAGCATCAAAATGAAGGAAATATGCATCGAAACGAAGGAAATGTTGATCATAACGAGAAAATGAGCATTAAAATGAAGGAAATATTCATCGTAATGAGAAAAGGAGCATCAAAATGAAGGAAATATGCATCGAAACAAAGGAAATATTGATCATAACTAGAAATGAGCATCAAAAAGAAGGAAATCTGCATAGAAACGAATGAAATGTTGATCGTAAAAAGAAAAGGAGCATCAAAATGAATTAAATATGCATTGAAAGGAAGGAAATGCTGATCTTAACGAGAAAAAGTGCATCAAAATGAATGAAATATACATCGAAACGAAGAAAATGTTGATCATAACGAGAAAATGAGCATTAAAATGAAGGAAATCTGCATCGAAACGAATGAAATATTGATCGTAACAAGAAAAGGAGCATCAAAATGAAGGAAATAAGCATCGAAACGAAGGAAATGTTGATCGTAACGAGAAAATGAGCATTAAAATGAAGAAAATATTCATTGAAATGAAGGAAATATTGATCGTAATGAGAAAAGGAGTATCAAAATGAAGGAAATATACATCGAAACAAAGGAAATATTGATCATAACGAGAAAATGAGCATAAAAAAGAAGGAAATCTGCATCGAAATGAATGAAATGTTGATCGTAACAAGAAAAGGAGCATCAAAATGAAGTAAATATGCATCGAAACGAAGGAAATGTTGATCGTAACAAGAAAAGGAGCATCAAAATGAAGGAAATATGCATCAAAACGAAGATAATATTGATCGTAAAGAGAAAATGAGAATCAACCGAAGGAAATATGCATCGAAGCAAAGGAAACATTGATCATAATGAGAAAACGAGCATCAAAAAGAAGGAAATCTGCATTGAAACGAATGAAATGTTGCTCGTAATAAGAAAATGAGCATCAAAATGAAGGAAATATGCATCGAAACAAAGGTAATATTGATCGTAACGAGAAAATAAGAATCAAAATGAAGAAAAAATTCATCGAAACAAAGAAAATATTGATCGTAACGAGAAAACGAGCATCAAAAAGAAAGAAATATGCATCAAAACGAATGAAATGTTGATCGTAGCAAGAAAAGGAGCATCAAAATGAAGTAAATATGCATCGAAACAAAGTAAACATTGATCATAACGATAAAACAAGCATCTAAAAGTAATGAAATATTCATCGAAACGAAGGAAATGTTGAACGTAAAGAGAAAAGGAGCATCAAAATGAAGGAAATATGTATCGAAACAAAGGAAATATTGATCATAACGAGAAAACGAGCATCAAAAAGTAGGAAATCTGCATCGAAACGAATGAAATATTGATCTTAACAAGAAAATGAGCATCAAAATGAAGTAAATATGCATAGAAACGAAGGAAATGCTGATCGTAACGAGAAAAAGTGCATCAAAATGAAGGAAATATACATCGAAACGAAGAAAATGTTGATCATAACGAGAAAATGAGCATTAAAATGAAAGAAATATTCATAGAAACGAAGGAAATGTTGATCGTACTGAGAAAAGGAGCATCAAAATGATGGAAATCTGCATCGAAACGAATGAAATGTTGATCGTAATGAGAAAAGGAGCATCAAAATGAAGGAAATGTGCATCGAAACGAAGGAAATGTTGATCGTAACGAGGAAATAAGCATTAAAATGAATGAAATATTCATCGAAACGAAGGAAATGTTGATCGTAATGAGAAAAGAAGCATCAAATGAAGTAAAAATGAATCGAAACAAAGGAAACATTGATCATAACGATAAAACGAGCATCTAAAAGTTGGAAATATGCATCGAAACAAAGGAAATATTGATCATAACGAGAAAATGAGCATTAAAAAGAAGGAAATCTTCATCGAAACGAATGAAATGTTGATCGTAACAAGAAAAGGAGCATCAAAATGAAGGAAATATGCATCGAAACGAAGGAAATGTTGATCATAACGAGAAAATAAGCATTAAAATGAAGGAAATATTCATCGAAACAAAGGAAATGTAGATCGTAATGAGAAAAGGAGCATCAAAATGAAGGAAATATGCATCGAAACAAAGGAAATATTGATCATAACTAGAAAATGAGCATAAGTAAGAAGGAAATCTGCATTGAAACGAATGAAATGTTGATCGTAACAAGAAAAGGAGCATCAAAATGAATTAAATATGCATTGAAACGAAGGAAATGCTGATCGTAACGAGAAAAAGTGCATCAAAATGAAGGAAATATACATCGAAACGAAGAAAATATTGATCATAACGAGAAAATGAGCATTAAAATGAAGGAAATATTGATCATAACGATAAAACGAGCATCATAAAGAAGGAAATCTGCATCGAAACGAAGGAAATATTGATCGTAACAAGAAAAGGAGCATCAAAATGAAGGAAATATGCTTCGAAACGAAGGAAATGTTGATCGTAACGAAAGAATGAGCATTAAAATGAAGGAAATATTCATCGAAACGAAGGAAATGCTGATCGTAATGAGAAAAGAAGCATCAAAATGAAGGAAATATGCGTCGAAACAAAGGAAACATTGATCATAACGAGGAAACGAGCATAAAAAAGAAGGAAATATGTATCGAAACAAAGGAAACATTGATCATTACGAGAAAACGAGCATCAAAAAGAAGGAAATCTGCATTGAAACGAATGAAATGTTGATCGTAACAAGAAAAGGAGCATCAAAATGAAGGGAATAAGCATCGAAACGAAGGAAATGTTGATCGTAACGAGAAAATGAGCATTAAAATGAAGGGAATAAGCATCGAAACGAAGGAAATGTTGATCGTAACGAGAAAATGAGCATTAAAATGATGGAAATATTCATTGAAACGAAGGAAATGTTGATAGTAATGTGAAAAGGAGCATCAAAATGAAGGAAATATGCATCGAAACAAAGGAAATATTGATCATAACGAGAAAATGAGCATAAAAAAGAAGGAAATCTGCATCGAAATGAATGAAATGTTGATCGTAACATGAAAAGCAGCATCAAAATGAAGTAAATATGCATCGAAACGAAGGAAATGTTGATCGTAACAAGAAAAGGAGCATCAAAATGAAGGAAATATGCATCAAAACGAAGATAATATTGATCGTAAAGAGAAAATGAGAATCAACCGAAGGAAATATGCATCGAAGCAAAGGAAACATTGATCATAACGAGAAAACGAGCATCAAAAAGAAGGAAATCTGCATCGAAACGAATGAAATGTTGCTCGTAATAAGAAAAGGAGCATAAAAATGAAGGAAATATGCATCGAAACGAAGGTAATATTGATCGTAACGAGAAAATAAGAATCAAAATGAAGAAAAAATTCATCGAAACAAAGGAAATATTTATCGTAACGAGAAAACGAGCATCAAAAAGAAAGAAATCTGCATCAAAACGAATGAAATGTTGATCGTAGCAAGAAAAGGAGCATCAAAATGAATTAAATATGCATTGAAAGGAAGGAAATGCTGATCTTAACGAGAAAAAGTGCATCAAAATGAATGAAATATACATCGAAACGAAGAAAATGTTGATCATAACGAGAAAATGAGCATTAAAATGAAGGAAATCTGCATCGAAACGAATGAAATATTGATCGTAACAAGAAAAGGAGCATCAAAATGAAGGAAATAAGCATCGAAACGAAGGAAATGTTGATCGTAACGAGAAAATGAGCATTAAAATGAAGAAAATATTCATTGAAATGAAGGAAATATTGATCGTAATGAGAAAAGGAGTATCAAAATGAAGGAAATATACATCGAAACAAAGGAAATATTGATCATAACGAGAAAATGAGCATAAAAAAGAAGGAAATCTGCATCGAAATGAATGAAATGTTGATCGTAACAAGAAAAGGAGCATCAAAATGAAGTAAATATGCATCGAAACGAAGGAAATGTTGATCGTAACAAGAAAAGGAGCATCAAAATGAAGGAAATATGCATCAAAACGAAGATAATATTGATCGTAAAGAGAAAATGAGAATCAACCGAAGGAAATATGCATCGAAGCAAAGGAAACATTGATCATAACGAGAAAACGAGCATCAAAAAGAAGGAAATCTGCATCGAAACGAATGAAATGTTGCTCGTAATAAGAAAAGGAGCATAAAAATGAAGGAAATATGCATCGAAACGAAGGTAATATTGATCGTAACGAGAAAATAAGAATCAAAATGAAGAAAAAATTCATCGAAACAAAGGAAATATTTATCGTAACGAGAAAACGAGCATCAAAAAGAAAGAAATCTGCATCAAAACGAATGAAATGTTGATCGTAGCAAGAAAAGGAGCATCAAAATGAAGTAAATATGCATCGAAACGAAGGAAATGTTGATCATAACGAGAAAAAGAAGCATTAAAATGAAGGAAATATTCATCGAAACGAAGGAAATGTTGAACGTAAAGAGAAAAGGAGCATCAAAATGAAGGAAATATGCATCGAAACAAAGGAAATATTGATCATAACGAGAAAACGAGCATCAAAAAGTAGGAAATTTGCATCGAAACGAATGAAATGTTGATCTTAACAAGAAAATGAGCATCAAAATGAAGTAAATATGCATCGAAACGAAGGAAATGCTGATCGTAACGAGGAAATAAGCATTAAAATGAATGAAATATTCATAGAAACGATGGAAATGTTGATCGTACTGAGAAAAGGAGCATCAAAATGATGGAAATCTGCATCGAAACGAATGAAATGTTGATCGTAACAAGAAAAGGAGCATCAAAATGAAGGAAATGTGCATCGAAACGAAGGAAATGTTGATCGTAACGAGGAAATAAGCATTAAAATGAATGAAATATTCATCGAAACGAAGGAAATGTTGATCATAATGAGAAAAGAAGCATCAAATGAAGTAAATATGCATCGAAACAAAGGAAACATTGATCATAACGATAAAACGAGCATCTAAAAGTTGGAAATATGCATCGAAACAAAAGAAATATTGATCATAACGAGAAAACGAGCATCAAAAAGAAGGAAATCTTCATCGAAACGAATGAAATGTTGATCGTAACAAGAAAAGGAGCATCAAAATGAAGGAAATAAGCATCGAAACAAAGGAAATGTTGATCGTAACGAGAAAATGAGCATTAAAATGAAGAAAATATTCATTGAAATGAAGGAAATATTGATCGTAATGAGAAAAGAAGTATCAAAATGAAGGAAATATACATCGAAACAAAGGAAATATTGATCATAACGAGAAAATGAGCATAAAAAAGAAGGAAATCTGCATCGAAATGAATGAAATGTTGATCGTAACAAGAAAAGGAGCATCAAAATGAAGTAAATATGCATCGAAACGAAGGAAATGTTGATCGTAACAAGAAAAGGAGCATCAAAATGAAGGAAATATGCATCAAAACGAAGATAATATTGATCGTAAAGAGAAAATGAGAATTAACCGAAGGAAATATGCATCGAAGCGAAGGAAACATTGATCATAATGAGAAAACGAGCATCAAAAAGAAGGAAATCTGCATTGAAACGAATGAAATGTTGCTCGTAATAAGAAAATGAGCATCAAAATGAAGGAAATATGCATCGAAACAAAGGTAATATTGATCGTAACGAGAAAATAAGAATCAAAATGAAGAAAAAATTCATCGAAACAAAGAAAATATTGATCGTAACGAGAAAACGAGCATCAAAAAGAAAGAAATATGCATCAAAACGAATGAAATGTTGATCGTAGCAAGAAAAGGAGCATCAAAATGAAGTAAATATGCATCGAAACAAAGTAAACATTGATCATAACGATAAAACAAACATCTAAAAGTAATGAAATATTCATCGAAACGAAGGAAATGTTGAACGTAAAGAGAAAAGGAGCATCAAAATGAAGGAAATATGTATCGAAACAAAGGAAATATTGATCATAACGAGAAAACGAGCATCAAAAAGTAGGAAATCTGCATCGAAACGAATGAAATATTGATCTTAACAAGAAAATGAGCATCAAAATGAAGTAAATATGCATAGAAACGAAGGAAATGCTGATAGTAACGAGAAAAAGTGCATCAAAATGAAGGAAATATACATCGAAACGAAGAAAATGTTGATCATAACGAGAAAATGAGCATTAAAATGAAAGAAATATTCATAGAAACGAAGGAAATGTTGATCGTACTGAGAAAAGGAGCATCAAAATGATGGAAATCTGCATCGAAACGAATGAAATGTTGATCGTAATGAGAAAAGGAGCATCAAAATGAAGGAAATGTGCATCGAAACGAAGGAAATGTTGATCGTAACGAGGAAATAAGCATTAAAATGAATGAAATATTCATCGAAACGAAGGAAATGTTGATCGTAATGAGAAAAGAAGCATCAAATGAAGTAAATATGAATCGAAACAAGGGAAACATTGATCATAACGATAAAACGAGCATCTAAAAGTTGGAAATATGCATCGAAACAAAGGAAATATTGATCATAACGAGAAAATGAGCATCAAAAAGAAGGAAATCTTCATCGAAACGAATGAAATGTTGATCGTAACAAGAAAAGGAGCATCAAAATGAAGGAAATATGCATCGAAACGAAGGAAATGTTGATCATAACGAGAAAATAAGCATTAAAATGAAGGAAATATTCATCGAAACAAAGGAAATGTAGATCGTAATGAGAAAAGGAGCATCAAAATGATGGAAATATGCATCGAAACAAAGGAAATATTGATCATAACTAGAAAATGAGCATAAAAAAGAAGGAAATCTGCATTGAAACGAATGAAATGTTGATCGTAACAAGAAAAGGAACATCAAAATGAATTAAATATGCATTGAAACGAAGGAAATGCTGATCGTAACGAGAAAAAGTGCATCAAAATGAAGGAAATATACATCGAAACGAAGAAAATATTGATCATAACGAGAAAATGAGCATTAAAATGAAGGAAATATTGATCATAACGATAAAACGTGCATCATAAAGAAGGAAATCTGCATCGAAACGAAGGAAATATTGATCGTAACAAGAAAAGGAGCATCAAAATGAAGGAAATATGCTTCGAAACGAAGGAAATGTTGATCGTAACGAAAAAATGAGCATTAAAATGAAGGAAATATTCATCGAAACGAAGGAAATGCTGATCGTAATGAGAAAAGAAGCATCAAAGTGAAGGAAATATGCGTCGAAACAAAGGAAACATTGATCATAACGAGGAAACGAGCATAAAAAAGAAGGAAATATGTATCGAAACAAAGGAAACATTGATCATTACGAGAAAACGAGCATCAAAAAGAAGGAAATCTGCATTGAAACGAATGAAATGTTGATCGTAACAAGAAAAGGAGCATCAAAATGAAGGAAATAAGCATCGAAACGAAGGAAATGTTGATCGTAACGAGAAAATGAGCATTAAAATGAAGTTAATATTCATTGAAACGAAGGATATGTTGATCGTAATGAGAAAAGGAGCATCAAAATGAAGGAAATATGCATCGAAACAAAGGAAATATTGATCATAACGAGAAAATGAACATAAAAAAGAAGGAAATCTGCATCGAAATGAATGAAATGTTGATCGTAACAAGAAAAGGAGCATCAAAATGAAGTAAATATGCATCGAAACGAAGGAAATGTTGATCGTAACAAGAAAAGGAGCATCAATATGAAGGAAATATGCATCAAAATGAAGATAATATTGATCGTAAAGAGAAAATGAGAATCAACCGAAGGAAATATGCATCGAAGTATAGGAAACATTGATCATAACGAGAAAACGAGCATCAAAAAGAAGGAAATCTGCATCCAAACGAATGAAATGTTGCTCGTAATAAGAAAAGGAGCATCAAAATAAAAGAAATATGCATCGAAACGAAGGTAATATTGATCGTAAAGAGAAAATAAGAATCAAAATGAAGAAAAAATTCATCGAAACAAAGGAAATATTGATCGTAACGAGAAAACGAGCATCAAAAAGAAAGAAATCTGCATCAAAACGAATGAAATGTTGATCGTAGCAAGAAAAGGAGCATCAAAATGAAGTAAATATGCATCGAAACGAAGGAAATGTTGATCATAACGAGAAAAAGAAGCATTAAAATGAAGGAAATATTCATCGAAACGAAGGAAATGTTGATCGTAATGGAGAAGGAGCATCAAAATGAAGGAAATATGCATCGAAACAAAGGAAATATTGATCATAACGAGAAAACGAGCATCAAAAAGTAGGAAATCTGCATCGAAACAAATGAAATGTTGATCTTAACAAGGAAAGGAGCATCAAAATGAAGAAAATATGCATCGAAACGAAGGAAATACTGATCGTAACGAGAAAAAGTGCATCAAAATGAAGGAAATAAACATCGAAACGAAGAAAATGTTGATCATAACGAGAAAATGAGCATTAAAATGATGGAAATATTCATAGAAACGAAGGAAATGTTGATCGTACTGAGAAAAGGAGCATCAAAATGATGGAAATCTGCATCGAAACGAACGAAATGTTGATCGTAACGAGAAAAGTAGCATCAAAATAAAGGAAATATGCATCGAAACGAAGGTAATATAGATTGTAACGAGAAAATGAGAATCAAAACGAAGGAAATATGCATCGAAACCAAGGAAATATTGAAAGTAATGAGAAAATGAGCGTAAAAAAAGGAAATCTGCGTCGAAACGAATAAAATGTTGATCTTAACAAGAAATGGAGAATCAAAATGAAGGAAATGTGCATCGAAACAAAGGAAATGTTGATCGTAACGAGGAAATAAGCATTAAAATGAATGAAATATTCATTGAAACGAAGGAAATGTTGATCGTAATGAGAAAAGAAGCTTCAAAATGAAGTAAATATGCATCGAAACAAAGGAAACATTGATTATAACGATAAAACGAGCATCTAAAAGTTGGAAATATGCATCGAGACAAAGGAAATATTGATCATAACAAGAAAACGAGCATCAAAAGAAGGAAATCTGCATCGAAACGAATGAAATGTTGATCGTAACAAGAAAAGGAGCATCAAAATGAAGGAAATACGAATCGAAACGAAGGAAATGTTGATCATAACTAGAAAATGAGCATTAAAATGAAGGAAATATTCAACGAAATAAAGAAAATGTTGATCGTAATGAGAAAAGGAGCATCAAAATGAAGGAAATATGGATCGAAACAAAGGAAATATGGATCATAACTAGAAAATGAGCATCAAAAAGAAGGAAATCTGCATAGAAACGAATGAAATGTTGATCGTAACAAGAAAAGGAGCACCAAAATGAAGGAAATATCCATCGAAACAAAGGAAACATTGATCATAACGAGAAAACGAGCATAAAAAAGAAGGAAATATGTATCGAAACAAAAGAAACATTGATCATAACGAGAAAACGAGCATCAAAAAGAAGGAAATCTGCATCGAAACGAATGAAATGTTGATAATAACAAGAAAAGGAGCATCAAAATGAAGGAAATATGCATCGAAACGAAGAAAATGTTGATCGTAAGGAGAAAATGAGCATTAAAATGAAGGAAATATTCATCGAAACGAAGGAAATGTTGATCGTAAAAAGAAAAGGAGCATCAAAATGAAGTAAATATGCATCGAAACGAAGGAAATGCTGATCGTAACGAGAAAAAGTGCATCAAAATGAAGGAAATATATATCGAAACGAAGAAAATGTTGATCATAACAAGAAAATGAGCGTTAAAATGAAGGAAATATTCATAGAAACGAAGGAAATGTTGATCGTACTGAGAAAAGGAGCATCAAAATGATGCAAATCTGCATCGAAACGAATGAAATATTGATCGTAACAAGAAAAGGAGCATCAAAATGAAGGAAATGTGCATCGAAACGAAGGAAATGTTGATCGTAACGAGGAAATAAGCATTAAAATGAATGAAATATTCATCGAAACGAAGGAAATGTTGATCGTAATGAGAAAAGAAGCATCAAATGAAGTAAATATGCATCGAAACAAAGGAAACATTGATCATAACGATAAAACGAGCATCTAAAAGTTGGAAATATGCATTGAAAAAAGGAAATATTGATCATAACGAGAAAACGAGCATCAAAAAGAAGGAAATCTTCATCGAAACGAATGAAATGTTGATCGTAACAAGAAAAGGAGCATCAAAATGAAGGAAATATGCATCGAAACGAAGGAAATGTTGATCATAACGAGAAAATGAGCATTAAAATGAAGGAAATATTCATCGAAACAAAGGAAATATTGATCGTAATGAGAAAAGGAGCATCAAAATGAAGGAAATATGCATCGAAACAAAGGAAATATTGATCATAACTAGAAATGAGCATCAAAAAGAAGGAAATCTGCATAGAAACGAATGAAATGTTGATCGTAACAAGAAAAGGAGCATCAAAATGAATTAAATATGCATTGAAAGGAAGGAAATGCTGATCGTAACGAGAAAAATTGCATCAAAATGAATGAAATATACATCGAAACGAAGAAAATTTTGATCATAACGAGAAAATGAGCATTAAAATGAAGGAAATCTGCGTCGAAACGAATGAAATATTGATCGTAACAAGAAAAGGAGCATCAAAATGAAGGAAATATGCTTCGAAACGAAGGAAATGTTGATCGTAACGAAAAAATGAGCATTAAAATGAAGGAAATATTCATCGAAACGAAGGAAATGCTGATCGTAATGAGAAAAGAAGCATCAAAATGAAGGAAATATGCGTCGAAACAAAGGAAACATTGATCATTACGAGAAAACAAGCATAAAAAAGAAGGAAATATGTATCAAACAAAGGAAACATTGATCATTACGAGAAAATGAGCATCAAAAAGACAGAAATCTGCATCGAAACGAATGAAATATTGATCGTAACAAGAAAAGGAGCATCAAAATGAAGGAAATAAGCATCGAAACGAAGGAAATGTTGATCGTAACGAGAAAATGAGCATTAAAATGAAGAAAATATTCATTGAAACGAAGGAAATATTGATCGTAATGAGAAAAGAAGCATCAAAATGAAGGAAATATGCATCGAAACAAAGGAAATATTGATCATAACGAGAAAATGAGCATAAAAAAGAAGGAAATCTGCATCGAAATGAATGAAATGTTGATCATAACAAGAAAAGGAGCATCAAAATGAAGTAAATATGCATCGAAACGAAGGAAATGTTGATCGTAACAAGAAAAGGAACATCCAAATTAAGGAAATATGCATTAAAACGAAGATAATATTGATCGTAAAGAGAAAATAAGAATCAACCGAAGGAAATATGCATCGAAGCAAAGGAAACATTGATCATAACGAGAAAACGAGCATCAAAAAGAAGGAAATCTGCATCGAAACGAATGAAATGTTGCTCGTAATAAGAAAAGGAGCATCAAAATGAAGGAAATATGCATCGAAACAAAGGTAATATTGATCGTAACGAGAAAATAAGAATCAAAATGAAGAAAAAATTCATCGAAACAAAGGAAATATTGATCGTAACGAGAAAACGAGCATCAAAAAGAAAGAAATCTGCATCAAAACGAATGAAATGTTGATCGTAGCAAGAAAAGGAGCTTCAAAATGAAGTAAATATGCATCGAAACAAAGTAAACATTGATCATAACGATAAAACAAGAATCTAAAAGTAATGAAATATTCATCGAAAAGAAGGAAATGTTGATCGTAAAGAGAAAAGGAGCATCAAAACGAAGGAAATATGCATCGAAACAAAGGAAATATTGATCATAACGAGAAAACGAGCATCAAAAAGTAGGAAATCTGCATCGAAACGAATGAAATGTTGATCTTAACAAGAAAATGAGCATCAAAATGAAGTAAATATGCATCGAAACGAAGGAAATGCTGATCGTAACAAGAAAAAGTGCATCAAAATGAAGGAAATATACATCGAAACGAAGAAAATGTTGATCATAACGAGAAAATGAGCATTAAAATGATGGAAATAATCGTAGAAACGAAGGAAATATTGATCGTACTGAGAAAAGGAGCATCAAAATGATGGAAATCTGCATCGAAATGAACGAAATGTTGATCGTAACGAGAAAAGGAGCATCAAAATGAAGGAAATATGCATCGAAACGAAGGTAATATAGATTGTAACGAGAAAATGAGAATCAAAACGAAGGAAATATGCATCGAAACCAAGGTAATATTGAACGTAATGAGAAAACGAGCGTAAAAAAAAGGAAATCTGCGTCGAAACGAATAAAATGTTGATCGTAACAAGAAAAGGAGCATCAAAATGAAGCAAATGTGCATCGAAACAAAGGAAATGTTGATCGTAACGAGTAAATAAGCATTAAAATGAATGAAATATTCATCGAAACGAAGGAAATGTTGATGGTAATGAGAAAAGAAGCTTCAAAATGAAGTAAATATGCATCGAAACAAAGGAAACATTGATCATAACGATAAAACGAGCATCTAAAAGTTGGAAATATGCATCGAGACAAAGGAAATATTGATCATAACGAGAAAACGAGCATCAAAAGAAGGAAATCTGCATCGAAACGAATGAAATGTTGATCGTAACAAGAAAAGGAGCATCAAAATGAAGGAAATATGAATCGAAACGAATGAAATGTTGATCATAACAAGAAAATGAGCATTAAAATGAAGGAAATATTCATCGAAACAAAGAAAATGTTGATCGTAATGAGAAAAGGAGCATCAAAATGAAGGAAATATGCATCGAAACAAAGGAAATATGGATCATAACTGGAAAATGAGCATCAAAAAGAAGAAACGAATGAAATGTTTATCGTAACAAGAAAAGGAGCATCAAAATGAAGGAAATATCCATCGAAACAAAGGAAACATTGATCATAACGAGAAAACGAGCATAAAAAAGAAGGAAATATGTATCGAAACAAAAGAAACATTGATCATAACGAGAAAACGAGCATCAAAAAGAAGGAAATCTGCATCGAAACGAATGAAATGTTGATAATAACAAGAAAAGGAGCATCAAAATGAAGGAAATATGCATCGAAACGAAGGAAATGTTGATCGTAACGAGAAAATGAGCATTAAAATGAAGGAAATATTCATCAAAACGAATGAAATGTTGATCGTAAAAAGAAAAGGAGCATCAAAATGAAGTAAATATGCATCGAAACGAAGGAAATGCTGATCGTAACGAGAAAAAGTGCATATAAATGAAGGAAATATACATCGAAACGAAGAAAATGTTGATCATAACGAGAAAATGAGAATTAAAATGAAGGAAATATTCATAGAAACGAAGGAAATTTTGATCGTACTGTGAAAAAGAGCATCAAAATGATGGAAATCTGCATCAAAACGAATGAAATGTTGATCGTAACGAGAAAAGGAGCATCAAAATGAAGAAAATATGCATCGAAACAAAGGAAACATTGAACATAACGAGAAAACGAGCATCAAAAAGAAGGAAATCTGCATCGAAATGAATGAAATGTTGATCATAACAAGAAAAGGAGTATCAAAATGAAGTAAATATGCATCAAAACGAAGGAAATGATGATCGTAACGAGAAAAAGTGCATTAAAATGATGGAAATATACATCGAAACGAAGAAAATGTTGATCATAACGAGAAAATGAGCATTAAAATGAAGGAAATATTCATAGAATCGAAGGAAATGTTGATCGTACTGAGAAAAGGAGCATCAAAATGATGGAAATCTGCATCGAAACGAATGAAATGTTGATCGTAACAAGAAAAGGAGCATCAAAATGAAGGAAATGTGCATCGAAACAAAGGAAATATTGATCGTAACGAGGAAATAAGCATTATAATGAATGAAATATTCATCGAAACGAAGGAAATGTTGATCGTAATGAGAAAAGAAGCATCAAATGAAGTAAATATGCATCGAAACAAAGGAAACATTGATCATAACGATAAAACGAGCATCTAAAAGTTGGAAATATGCATCGAAACAAAGGAAACATTTATCATAACGAGAAAACCAGCATAAAAAAGAAGGAAATCTTCATCGAAACGAATGAAATGTTGATCGTAACAAGAAAAGGACCATCAAAATGAAGGAAATATGCATCGAAACGAAGGAAATGTTGATCATAACGAGAAAATGAGCATTAAAATGAAGGAAATATTCATCGAAAAAAAGGAAATGTTGATCGTAATGAGAAAAGGAGCATCAAAATGAAGGAAATATGCATCAAAACAAAGGAAATATTGATTATAACTAGAAAATGATCATCAAAAAGAAGGAAAACTGCATAGAAACGAATGAAATGTTGATCGTAACAAGAAAAGGAGCATCAAAATGAATTAAATATGCATTGAAACGAAGGAAATGCTAATCGTAACGAGAAAAAGTGCATCAAAATGAAGGAAATATACATCGAAACGAAGAAAATGTTGATCATAACGAGAAAATGAGCATTAAAATGAAGGAAATATTGATCATAACGATAAAACGAGCATCATAAAGAAGGAAATCTGCATCGAAACGAATGAAATATTGATCGTAACAAGAAAAGGAGCATCAAAATGAAGGAAATATGCTTCGAAACGAAGGAAATGTTGATCGTAACGAAAAAATGAGCATTAAAATGAAGGAAATATTCATCGAAACGAAGGAAATGCTGATCGTAATGAGAAAAGAAGCATCAAAATGAAGGAAATATGCGTCGAAACAAAGGAAACATTGATCATAACGAGAAAACGAGCATAAAAAAGAAGGAAATATGTATCGAAACAAAGGAAACATTGATCATTATGAGAAAACGAGCATCAAAAAGAAGGAAATCTGCATCGATACGAATGAAATGTTGATCGTAACAAGAAAAGAAGCATCAAAATGATGGAAATATGCATCGAAACGAAGGAAATGTTGATCGCAACGAGAAAATGAGCATTAAAATGAAGGAAATATTCACTGAAACGAAGGAAATATTGATCGTAATGAGAAAAGGAGCATCAAAATGAAGGAAATATGCATCGAAACAAAGGAAATATTGATCATAACGAGAAAATGAGCATAAAAAAGAAGGAAATCTGCATCGAAATGAATGAAATGTTGATCGTAACAAGAAAAGGAGCATCAAAATGAAGTAAATATGCATCGAAATAAAGGAAACATTGATCATAACGAGAAAACGAGCATAAAAAAGAAGGAAATATGTATCGAAACAAAAGAATCATTGATCATAACGAGAAAACGAGTATCAAAAAGAAGGAAATCTGCATCGAAACGAATGAAATGTTGATAATAACAAGAAAAGGAGCATCAAAATGAAGGAAATATGCATCGAAACGAAGGAAATGTTGATCGTAACGAGAAAATGAGCATTAAAATGAAGGAAATATTCATCAAAACGAAGGAAATGTTGATCGTAAAAAGAAAAGGAGCATCAAAATGAAGTAAATATGCATCGAAACGAAGGAAATGCTGATCGTAACGAGAAAAAGTGCATAAAAATGTAGGAAATATACATCGAAACGAAGAAAATGTTGATCATAACGAGAAAATGAGAATTAAAATGAAGGAAATATTCATAGAATCGAAGGAAATGTTGATCGTACTGAGAAAAGGAGCATCAAAATGATGGAAATCTGCATCGAAACGAATGAAATGTTGATCGTAACAAGAAAAGGAGCATCAAAATGAAGGAAATGTGCATCGAAACAAAGGAAATATTGATCGTAACGAGGAAATAAGCATTATAATGAATGAAATATTCATCGAAACGAAGGAAATGTTGATCGTAATGAGAAAAGAAGCATCAAATGAAGTAAATATGCATCGAAACAAAGGAAACATTGATCATAACGATAAAACGAGCATCTAAAAGTTGGAAATATGCATCGAAACAAAGGAAATATTGATCATAACGAGAAAACGAGCATCAAAAAGAAGGAAATCTTCATCGAAACGAATGAAATGTTGATCGTAACAAGAAAAGGAGCATCAAAATGAAGGAAATATGCATCGAAACGAAGGAAATGTTGATCATAACGAGAAAATGAGCATTAAAATGAAGGAAATATTCATCGAAACAAAGGAAATGTTGATCGTAATGAGAAAAGGAGCATCAAAATGAAGGAAATATGCATCAAAACAAAGGAAATATTGATTATAACTAGAAAATGATCATCAAAAAGAAGGAAAACTGCATAGAAACGAATGAAATGTTGATCGTAACAAGAAAAGGAGCATCAAAATGAATTAAATATGCATTGAAACGAAGGAAATGCTAATCGTAACGAGAAAAAGTGCATCAAAATGAAGGAAATATACATCGAAACGAAGAAAATGTTGATCATAACGAGAAAATGAGCATTAAAATGAAGGAAATATTGATCATAACGATAAAACGAGCATCATAAAGAAGGAAATCTGCATCGAAACGAATGAAATATTGATCGTAACAAGAAAAGGAGCATCAAAATGAAGGAAATATGCTTCGAAACGAAGGAAATGTTGATCGTAACGAAAAAATGAGCATTAAAATGAAGGAAATATTCATCGAAACGAAGGAAATGCTGATCGTAATGAGAAAAGAAGCATCAAAATGAAGGAAATATGCGTCGAAACAAAGGAAACATTGATCATAACGAGAAAACGAGCATAAAAAAGAAGGAAATATGTATCGAAACAAAGGAAACATTGATCATTATGAGAAAACGAGCATCAAAAAGAAGGAAATCTGCATCGATACGAATGAAATGTTGATCGTAACAAGAAAAGGAGCATCAAAATGATGGAAATATGCATCGAAACGAAGGAAATGTTGATCGCAACGAGAAAATGAGCATTAAAATGAAGGAAATATTCACTGAAACGAAGGAAATATTGATCGTAATGAGAAAAGGAGCATCAAAATGAAGGAAATATGCATCGAAACAAAGAAAATATTGATCATAACGAGAAAATGAGCATAAAAAAGAAGGAAATCTGCATCGAAATGAATGAAATGTTGATCGTAACAAGAAAAGGAGCATCAAAATGAAGTAAATATGCATCGAAACAAAGGAAACATTGATCATAACGAGAAAACGAGCATAAAAAAGAAGGAAATATGTATCGAAACAAAAGAAACATTGATCATAACGACAAAACGAGAATAAAAAAAAAGGAAATCTGCATCGAAACGAATGAAATGTTGATAATAACAAGAAAAGGAGCATCAAAATGAAGGAAATATGCATCGAAACGAAGGAAATGTTGATCGTAACGAGAAAATGAGCATTAAAATGAAGGAAATATTCATCAAAACGAAGGAAATGTTGATCGTAAAAAGAAAAGGAGCATCAAAATGAAGTAAATATGCATCGAAACGAAGGAAATGCTGATCGTAACGAGAAAAAGTGCATAAAAATGAAGGAAATATACATCGAAACGAAGAAAATGTTGATCATAACGAGAAAATGAGAATTAAAATGAAGGAAATATTCATAGAAACGAAGGAAATTTTGATCGTACTGTGAAAAAGAGCATCAAAATGATGGAAATCTGCATCAAAACGAATGAAATGTTGATCGTAACGAGAAAAGGAGCATCAAAATGAAGAAAATATGCATCGAAACAAAGGAAACATTGAACATAACGAGAAAACGAGCATCAAAAAGAAGGAAATCTGCATCGAAATGAATGAAATGTTGATCATAACAAGAAAAGGAGCATCAAAATGAAGTAAATATGCATCAAAACGAAGGAAATGATGATCGTAACGAGAAAAAGTGCATTAAAATGATGGAAATATACATCGAAACGAAGAAAATGTTGATCATAACGAGAAAATGAGCATTAAAATGAAGGAAATATTCATAGAATCGAAGGAAATGTTGATCGTACTGTGAAAAGGAGCATCAAAATTATGGAAATCTGCATCGAAACGAATGAAATGTTGATCGTAACAAGAAAAGGAGCATCAAAATGAAGGAAATGTGCA
Organism: Pogostemon cablin; assembly: GCA_023678885.1. Classification (NCBI taxonomy): domain Eukaryota; kingdom Viridiplantae; phylum Streptophyta; class Magnoliopsida; order Lamiales; family Lamiaceae; genus Pogostemon; species Pogostemon cablin. The sequence goes on along the minus strand of JAHCLQ010000594.1, from coordinate 55,880 downwards.
TCGAAACAAAGGAAATATTGATCGTAACGAGGAAATAAGCATTATAATGAATGAAATATTCATCGAAACGAAGGAAATGTTGATCGTAATGAGAAAAGAAGCATCAAATGAAGTAAATATGCATCGAAACAAAGGAAACATTGATCATAACGATAAAACGAGCATCTAAAAGTTGGAAATATGCATCGAAACAAAGGAAACATTTATCATAACGAGAAAACCAGCATCAAAAAGAAGGAAATCTTCATCGAAACGAATGAAATGTTGATCGTAACAAGAAAAGGACCATCAAAATGAAGGAAATATGCATCGAAACGAAGGAAATTTTGATCATAATGAGAAAATGAGCATTAAAATGAAGGAAATATTCATCGAAACAAAGGAAATGTTGATCGTAATGAGAAAAGGAGCATCAAAATGAAGGAAATATGCATCAAAACAAAGGAAATATTGATTATAACTAGAAAATGATCATCAAAAAGAAGGAAAACTGCATAGAAACGAATGAAATGTTGATCGTAACAAGAAAAGGAGCATCAAAATGAATTAAATATGCATTGAAACGAAGGAAATGCTAATCGTAACGAGAAAAACTGCATCAAAATGAAGGAAATATACATCGAAACGAAGAAAATGTTGATCATAACGAGAAAATGAGCATTAAAATGAAGGAAATATTGATCATAACGATAAAACGAGCATCATAAAGAAGGAAATCTGCATCGAAACGAATGAAATATTGATCGTAACAAGAAAAGGAGCATCAAAATGAAGGAAATATGCTTCGAAACGAAGGAAATGTTGATCGTAACGAAAAAATGAGCATTAAAATGAAGGAAATATTCATCGAAACGAAGGAAATGCTGATCGTAATGAGAAAAGAAGCATCAAAATGAAGGAAATATGCGTCGAAACAAAGGAAACATTGATCATAACGAGAAAACGAGCATAAAAAAGAAGGAAATATGTATCGAAACAAAGGAAACATTGATCATTATGAGAAAACGAGCATCAAAAAGAAGGAAATCTGCATCGATACGAATGAAATGTTGATCGTAACAAGAAAAGGAGCATCAAAATGATGGAAATATGCATCGAAATGAAGGAAATGTTGATCGCAACGAGAAAATGAGCATTAAAATGAAGGAAATATTCACTGAAACGAAGGAAATATTGATCGTAATGAGAAAAGGAGCATCAAAATGAAGGAAATATGCATCGAAACAAAGGAAATATTGATCATAACGAGAAAATGAGCATAAAAAAGAAGGAAATCTGCATCGAAATGAATGAAATGTTGATCGTAACAAGAAAAGGAGCATCAAAATGAAGTAAATATGCATCGAAACAAAGGAAACATTGATCATAACGAGAAAACGAGCATAAAAAAGAAGGAAATATGTATCGAAACAAAAGAAACATTGATCATAACGAGAAAACGAGCATCAAAAAGAAGGAAATCTGCATTGAAACGAATGAAATGTTGATAATAACAAGAAAAGGAGCATCAAAATGAAGGAAATATGCATCGAAACGAAGGAAATGTTGATCGTAACGAGAAAATGAGCATTAAAATGAAGGAAATATTCATCAAAACGAAGGAAATGTTGATCGTAAAAAGAAAAGGAGCATCAAAATGAAGTAAATATGCATCGAAACGAAGGAAATGCTGATCGTAACGAGAAAAAGTGCATAAAAATTAAGGAAATATACATCGAAACGAAGAAAATGTTGATCATAACGAGAAAATGAGAATTAAAATGAAGGAAATATTCATAGAAACGAAGGAAATTTTGATCGTACTGTGAAAAAGAGCATCAAAATGATGGAAATCTGCATCAAAACGAATGAAATGTTGATCGTAACGAGAAAAGGAGCATCAAAATGAAGAAAATATGCATCGAAACAAAGGAAACATTGAACATAACGAGAAAACGAGCATCAAAAAGAAGGAAATCTGCATCGAAATGAATGAAATGTTGAACATAACAAGAAAAGGAGCATCAAAATGAAGTAAATATGCATCAAAACGAAGGAAATGATGATCGTAACGAGAAAAAGTGCGTTAAAATGATGGAAATATACATCGAAACGAAGAAAATGTTGATCATAACGAGAAAATGAGCATTAAAATGAAGGAAATATTCATAGAATCGAAGGAAATGTTGATCGTACTGAGAAAAGGAGCATCAAAATTATGGAAATCTGCATTGAAACGAATGAAATGTTGATCGTAACAAGAAAAGGAGCGTCAAAATGAAGGAAATGTGCATCGAAACAAAGGAAATATTGATCGTAACGAGGAAATAAGCATTATAATGAATGAAATATTCATCGAAACGAAGGAAATGTTGATCGTAATGAGAAAAGAAGCATCAAATGAAGTAAATATGCATCGAAACAAAGGAAACATTGATCATAACGATAAAACGAGCATCTAAAAGTTGGAAATATGCATCGAAACAAAGGAAACATTTATCATAACGAGAAAACCAGCATCAAAAAGAAGGAAATCTTCATCGAAACGAATGAAATGTTGATCGTAACAAGAAAAGGACCATCAAAATGAAGGAAATATGCATCGAAACGAAGGAAATGTTGATCATAACGAGAAAATGAGCATTAAAATGAAGGAAATATTCATCGAAACAAAGGAAATGTTGATCGTAATGAGAAAAGGAGCATCAAAATGAAGGAAATATGCATCAAAACAAAGGAAATATTGATTATAACTAGAAAATGATCATCAAAAAGAAGGAAAACTGCATAGAAATGAATGAAATGTTGATCGTAACAAGAAAAGGAGCATCAAAATGAATTAAATATGCATTGAAACGAAGGAAATGCTAATCGTAACGAGAAAAAGTGCATCAAAATGAAGGAAATATACATCGAAACGAAGAAAATGTTGATCATAACGAGAAAATGAGCATTAAAATGAAGGAAATATTGATCATAACGATAAAACGAGCATCATAAAGAAGGAAATCTGCATCGAAACGAATGAAATATTGATCGTAACAAGAAAAGGAGCATCAAAATGAAGGAAATATGCTTCGAAACGAAGGAAATGTTGATCGTAACGAAAAAATGAGCATTAAAATGAAGGAAATATTCATCGAAACGAAGGAAATGCTGATCGTAATGAGAAAAGAAGCATCAAAATGAAGGAAATATGCGTCGAAACAAAGGAAACATTGATCATAACGAGAAAACGAGCATAAAAAAGAAGGAAATATGTATCGAAACAAAGGAAACATTGATCATTATGAGAAAACGAGCATCAAAAAGAAGGAAATCTGCATCGAAACGAATGAAATGTTGATCGTAACAAGAAAAGGAGCATCAAAATGATGGAAATATGCATCGAAACGAAGGAAATGTTGATCGCAACGAGAAAATGAGCATTAAAATGAAGGAAATATTCATTGAAACGAAGGAAATATTGATCGTAATGAGAAAAGGAGCATCAAAATGAAGGAAATATGCATCGAAACAAAGGAAATATTGATCATAACGAGAAAATGAGCATAAAAAAGAAGGAAATCTACATCGAAATGAATGAAATGTTGATCGTAACAAGAAAAGGAGCATCAAAATGAAGTAAATATGCATCGAAACGAAGGAAATGTTGATCGTAACAAGAAAAGGAACTTCAAAATGAAGGAAATATGCATCAAAACGAAGATAATATTGATCGTAAAGAGAAAATGAGAATCAACCGAAGGAAATATGCATCGAAGCAAAGGAAACATTGATCATAACGAGAAAACGAGCATCAAAAAGAAGGAAATCTGCATCGAAACGAATGAAATGTTGCTCGTAATAAGAAAAGGAGCATCAAAATGAAGGAAATATGCATCGAAACGAAGGTAATATTGATCGTAACGAGAAAATAAGAATCAAAATGAAGAAAAAATTCATCGAAACAAAGGAAATATTGATCGTAACGAGAAAACGAGCATAAAAAAGAAAGAAATCTGCATCAAAACGAATGAAATGTTGATCGTAGCAAGAAAAGGAGCATCAAAATGAAGTAAATATGCATCGAAACGAAGGAAATGTTGATCATAACGAGAAAAAGAAGCATTAAAATGAAGGAAATATTCATCGAAACGAAGGAAATGTTGATCGTAATGAGAAAATGAGCATCAAAATGAAGGAAATATGCATTGAAACAAAGGAAATATTGATCATAACGAGAAAACGAGCATAAAAAAGTAGGAAATCTGCATCGAAACGAATGAAATGTTGATCTTAACATGGAAAGGAGCATCAAAATGAAGTAAATATGCATCGAAACGAAGGAAATGCTGATCTAACAAAAAAAAGTGCATCAAAATGAAGGAAATATACATCGAAACGAAGAAAATGTTGATCATAACGAGAAAATGAGCATTAAAATGATGGAAATATTCATAGAAACGAAGGAAATGTTGATCGTACTGAGAAAAGGAGCATCAAAATGATGGAAATCTGCATCGAAACGAACGAAATGTTGATCGTAACGAGAAAAGTAGCATCAAAATAAAGGAAATATGCATCGAAACGAAGGTAATATAGATTGTAACGAGAAAATGAGAATCAAAACGAAGGAAATATGCATCGAAACCAAGGAAATATTGAAAGTAATGAGAAAATGAGCGTAAAAAAAAGGAAATCTGCATCGAAACGAATAAAATGTTGATCGTAACAAGAAAAGGAGAATCAAAATGAAGGAAATGTGCATCGAAACAAAGGAAATGTTGATCGTAACGAGGAAATAAGCATTAAAATGAATGAAATATTCATCGAAACGAAGGAAATGTTGATCGTAATGAGAAAAGAAGCTTCAAAATAAAGTAAATATGCATCGAAACAAAGGAAACATTGATCATAACGATAAAACGAGCATCTAAAAGTTGGAAATATGCATCGAGACAAAGGAAATATTGATCATAACGAGAAAACGAGCATCAAAAGAAGGAAATCTGCATCGAAACGAATGAAATGTTGATCGTAACAAGAAAAGGAGCATCAAAATGAAGGAAATATGAATCGAAACGAAGGAAATGTTCATCATAACTAGAAAATGAGCATTAAAATGAAGGAAATATTCATCGAAACAAAGAAAATATTGATCTTAATGAGAAAAGGAGCATCAAAATGAAGGAAATATGCATCGAAACAAAGGAAAAATGGATCATAACTAGAAAATGAGCATCAAAAAGAAGGAAATCTGCATAGAAACGAATGAAATGTTGATCGTAACAAGAAAAGGAGCACCAAAATGAAGGAAATATCCATCGAAACAAAGGAAACATTGATCATAACGAGAAAACGAGCATAAAAAAGATGGAAATATGTATCGAAACAAAAGAAACATTGATCATAACGAGAAAACGAGCATCAAAAAGAAGGAAATCTGCATCGAAACGAATGAAATGTTGATAATAACAAGAAAAGGAGCATCAAAATGAAGGAAATATGCATCGAAACGAAGGAAATGTTGATCGTAACGAGAAAATGAGCATTAAAATGAAGGAAATATTCATCGAAACGAAGGAAATATTGATCGTAAAAAGAAAAGGAGCATCAAAATGAAGTAAATATGCATCGAAACGAAGGAAATGCTGATCGTAACGAGAAAAAGTGCATCAAAATGAAGGATATATACATAGAAACAAAGAAAATGTTGATCATAACGAGAAAATGAGCATTAAAATGAAGGAAATATTCATAGAAACGAAGGAAATGTTGATCGTACTGAGAAAAAGAGCATCAAAATGATGGAAATCTGCATCGAAACGAATGAAATGTTGATCGTAACGAGAAAAGGAGCATCAAAATGAAGGACATATGCATCGAAACAAAGGAAACATTGAACATAACGAGAAAACCAGCATCAAAACGAAGGAAATCTGCGTCGAAACGAATGAAATGTTGATCATAACAAGAAAAGGAGCATCAAAATGAAGTAAATATGCATCGAAACGAAGGAAATGCTGATCGTAACGAGAAAAAGTGCATCAAAATGATGGAAATATACATCGAAACGAAGAAAAAGTTGATCATAACGAGAAAATGAGCATTAAAATGAAGGAAATATTCATATAAACGAAGGAAATGTTGATCGTACTGAGAAAAGGAGCATCAAAATGATGGAAATCTACATCGAAACGAATGAAATGTTGATCATAACAAGAAAAGGAGCATCAAAATGAAGGAAATGTGCATCGAAACGAAGGAAATGTTGATCGTAACGAGGAAATAAACATTAAAATGAATGAAATATTCATCGAAATGAAGGAAATGTTGATCGTAATGAGAAAAGAAGCATCAAATGAAGTAAATATGCATCGAAACAAAGGAAACATTGATCATAACGATAAAACGAGCATCTAAAAGTTGGAAATATGCATCGAAACAAAGGAAATATTGATCATAACGAGAAAACGAGCATCAAAAAGAAGGAAATCTTCATCGAAACTATAATATCTTAGTTCAACTAGATTTTTTTTTTAGAAAGCCCAAAACCTATTTATTTATTTTATGGCCCAAAAGGCCAGCCCTATCTTAGCCCAACTAGATTTTGTTAGAAAGCCCAAAACCTAATTATTTATTTTTATGGCCCAAAAGGCCAGCCCAATTAAGCCCAATTAGAATTTTTTTAGAAAGCCCAAACTTATTTATTTATTTATTTTGTGGCCCAAAGTTTCAGCCCACTTAAATGGCCTGATATATAATTAGTAAGACTAAAGTTAAAAAAAAAAAGAGAGAGAAGAACGGGAGAAGAAAAGCAAAAGAGGGGAAAGAAGAGAGGAAGAGGAGAAACCCTTGTTGACCAAATTCTCCCTTACAACCCTCATCCTAGGTGGTTTTTAAGTTGTTTTGAGGTAAGTGGTGTGTGAATTAAGCTTCCTTCTTCCATAATTTTGTAATTTTGTGGGGTTTTTCTTTTTGGTATGTGGGAAATTTGTAGACTGTTCGAACTGATTTCGAGATAGCTATTGTCCTCGAAACTTTGCAAACTTAATTTCTGTACGTAGTTGAACTCGTTAGCTTTCCGTAGCCACTTGAAACACCTCAATCCGATTATTCTACAATTAGTTATGATTTTTCTCGTAAACTGCCGCTAGCAGGAAAATTTCAGAATTTTTATGTCGAATTCAAACTTATTTTCTATCGTTTCGTCTAGTTAATGTATTGAAACGGTTATATGGGATTGGGAACTGATGTTAAAGAGTTACATGCCATTTTTATTTAATATCGACTCGTTCGAACTCGATTAGGATTTGTTTTTAGCAATGAAAGGGATGTTAACGCTAATAGTTAGTTATATTTAATTTGTCTTTAATTGCTCATCTCCTTTCTAGGTAAAGAACCATCGACGAAGGGCAAGGGACCGACTTCAGATTCCGGAGAGAGTTAATCACTTCCTTGTGAGTTGATAATTCGGGAACGCCTTCTCTTGTGGGAAGTGTGGACCCTCGTTAAATGTGCATTTATTTTAGTTTTAGTTAATTGATAAGAAAATTATTTGGTATTATGTTATGTGGTAAAGAGCCTGATTGGCTCGATTGCTCTGGTTAGAGTCATGTTAGCCATTTTATGAGTATTATTGATTTCTGGTTATTCTTGTGTGCCAATTAAGACTCTAACTTGAGTCGTTATTCATCTTATGATGCACATGCATATGTATGCCTGGTACCAAGGTTAAGTAGCCCGGATTGGTCACGGTTCGGGTGAGTTGGAGCGACATTGATTAAGTAGCCCGAATTGTCGCGGTTCGGGTGAGTTAGAGTGACAACCAAGTTGCCCGTGATTGGCAAACCCGCGTGAGTTAGATCTAACGAGGCACCTGTCCATTTACCAAATACTGATACTCTGGAGGGTGATCGTTAGATGGATCAGTCTATTATAGGCTCAGTCAACGTCACCGGTGTGGGACATGCATGTCATATATGTTTATATGTTTGATCATTTCAAGTATTCAGTCGATATTGAATTGTGAACTTTAGCACTTGGCATATTGAGAAAGAATATTAATGTGCATTTTATCTAGAGTAACGGTGACGGGCTTGGACTGTCTCTCGACGGAGAGCTCAGTTCGAGGAGGATATTGACTACCCACGCGTCTTTTATGTGATAACATGTTGTTTGAACTAATTGTGTTATTCATAAATGTTCACTAAGGTTTTTATTTTCATTAATATGTACACTGAGTGAGAATAATTATTGTGGGACGAATTGTGGGATTTTATGTTATGAACCGCGAGTGGGAGTACATGCTTCGTATAAGGGTCGGGGTGACCGGCTTATCACCTCACTGAGCTAGTGGTTTTGCTCACCCCCCATCATTCTTTCCTTTTCAGGCTGTTGATATCATTTTGGTTGGAGGTTTGCCTATCGTTTGCTCATCATCCAATTCGTGTTTTGGGTACTTTCTCTTTTATGTAAATTGACGGATTCATTGGCGAGATTGTATAGTTTATATTTGGTGACCCCCTTGATGTTCTTTTTGTACCTTCGCGATGTTATATCGTTCATGTATATTTTCTTTAAACTAAGTTACACCGTTGAATTTTGTACCTTTGTAAATCCTTGTTGATACTTTATGAGATGATGTCCTCGTGTTGTACCCGTTGTTATCAGTTGTTCAGTCTACAGGTACTTGATAGCAAGCCTTACGTTTTCTATAAACTTTGTGGAGTGGAGTGTACCCATTCTATGAAATTTATGGTTAACGTGGCGGTTGTCGCGCTCTGTCTGGGGTCGGGGCGTGACAACTTTCTTGGTATCAGAGCCTGGTTTTATGATTCTCATTCTTTTTGTGTCAAGCCAATGAGTCCAACTTTGTTTCTATGTCATCCTAAGGTATCGTATTGCCTTGACGTTGACCTTGCATTTTCTTTCCTTTCTTCCTTTCAGTCATTATGGCACCTCCAGTTCGTCGTCGAGGTCGAGGTCGAGGTCGAGGTCGAGGACACGCTCCTCGTGATCCTCCGAGTCCTCTACTCTTTTCTGTTCCTCGTGGACCTCGAGGACATGTTTCTTCTGATCATGTCATTCCTCCGACGGTTATGGACCCTATCAATTCTGATCATAGGGTGCCAGTTTCCCAGGTAGAGTAACCACGGGCCCAGTTGCGGGTTGAGCACATGATGACACCCGAGCAGTACCAATTGTATTATGATCACATTCGAATACATGGTGTTCCACCACCTACAACGGCTCATACAACTACGACTGTCACTGAAGAGGTTCTTCGTGCTAATGAATCGATTCGACCTACATCTAATGTACCAGTTTTTACTCCAGAAATGGCTTTAGGAGGTTCTGCTTCTCGAGGTGCACTTTTTATACCTGATTTGGTGAAAGCAGTTGAAAACATGGGGACTTCGAAATTTGACGGTGCAAGAGATGCTTCTAAAGTGGGGGCATGGTTAAAGGAGATTACAGAGACCTTTGACACCTTGATGATTGAAGAATGTTATCGTGTGGTCATTGCGACCAAGCTGTTAGGCCCAGATGCACGACGATGGTGGCAGAATCTAAAAGAGACATCTTCGGTTACTATTACGTGGGCTATCTTTGTGGAACGATTCAAAGATCGATACTTCTCTCAGTACATCAAGGATCAGAAGAGAAAGGAGTTCTTCAACTTCTTTCAAGGCATTATGTCGGTCGTTGAGTACGAAAGCAAATTTCTGGAATTGCGAGAATTCGCTCCTGAGTCATATACGACGAGAGACTTATGCAAGAGATTTGAAGATGGTCTTAATTTAAATATTCGAGATTGCATCAAGTCCGGAGACAAGTACGAGAGTCTTGACGATCTCGTAGAAGAAGCCCTGAGGGTAGAAGGTTTAGTTCAGGCGAGACATAAGCTTGCAGAACGATCTCAAAAGAAAAGGCAAGGGAGCGCATTTCCAGGAAATGCATCGAAGGTGTATAGGGGTGTGGGATCTTCGCGTGGCGCACCAAGTTCGGCATCTATTAGTTTTCCTCAACCTCGGGAGCAGTTTAGTAGAGGCGGGAGCAATGTCTCGGGATCGGTTGGTGAAAATCGCAAGTGCCAGAATTGCCTAAAATATCATGACGGCCCCTGTAAGGCTCCTCAAGTATGTTTTCAGTGTCGACAGCCGGGGCATATGCGAAGTTCTTGTCCTCAGCTTATGGGAATGAGCAGTCAGGGTTCTGGTCAGTTTCGTAGTAAACTAACATATTCTACACCCAGAGATACTCGATCTGCAGTTACCAGAGTGCCCGATGCCTCAAGCGGCCCTAGTACTCAATCACCTATGCAAGGAAGGAAGCAAACTAGAGTATTTCATATTTCCCAAGAAGAGGCTCGCTCAGATCCGAAGGTTGTGACAGGTAATTTATAATTTGAGTATTTTCACAAGCTAAATCTAACCCCGCCTTGTTATGCCACTTGATTACGAATAAAACATTCGTAAGAAATTCTATCTTTTCAAATTTTTTAAATCACAATCTCACCTAATATTGCTTCTTTAGGCCATGTGTTTGTGGGAGACCATCAGGTCTACGCTTTATTTGACCCAGGTTCTGATAGGTCTTATATCCGAGATGATCCTACTGCGATCTTAGATTATCCTATCTCTCATTTGTCACCTGGAATCATCGTTCATACCCCTCTTGGAGAGCGTCTAATTCGTGATTCGGTATTCCTTGGTTGTCCATTGAAGATCAAAGATGTCATTTTAGAGGCTGAATTGATACCATTGCCTTTGATTGATCTTGATGTTATTCTTGGCATGGATTGGCTTTCTTCTCATCATGCAATTCTCGATTGCCACGAGAAGCTTGTTATTTTTCGTAGACCAGGGTTCTCAGAACTTGTTTTTGAGGGTAAACTTCAAACGAGATCCCTCTCTTTTATTTCAATGTTGACTGCGCATAAATTAATGCGTAAGGGTTGTGAGGCATTCTTGGCATTTGTCATCGATACTTCTCTTTCTGAAACTAAACTAGATGACATCCCAATCGTGAATGAATTTCCTGATGTCTTTCTCGAAGACTTACCAGGACAACCTCCGAATCGAGAGATTGATTTTTCCATTGACGTACTTCCTGGAATCACACCTATATCGATTACTCCATATCGAATGTCGCCTGCTGAGCTTAAGGAACTCCAGACACAACTTGGGGAATTATTGGAGAAGGGTTTCATACGACCTAGCACATCTCCATGGGGTGCTCCAGTTCTTTTTGTCAAGAAGAAAGATGGATCACTTCGTCTATGTGTCGACTACCGTCAATTGAACAAGGTGACTATCAAGAACAAATATCCTCTTCCAAGAATCGATGATCTGTTTGATCAATTGCAAGGAGCAATTGTGTTCTCAAAAATTGATTTGCGATCCGGTTATCACCAACTCAAGATTTGGGAATCTGATATCCCTAAGTCTGCTTTTCGAACCAGATACGGTCATTTTGAATTCTGTGTTATGCCTTTTGGACTCACAAATGCTCCTGCAGCTTTTATGGATCTTATGAATCGGGTCTTTCGGCCGTACTTAGATAAGTTTGTCATCATCTTCATTGATGACATTCTTATTTATTCTAAATCGGACGACGAGCATTCTCAGCATCTAAGAATTGCTCTGAACATTCTCAGAGAAAATCAGCTTTATGCTAAATTCTCAAAGTGTGAATTTTGGCTTCGCGAGGTAAGCTTTTTGGGTCATCACATTTCTAAAGAAGGAATCTACGTCGATCCAGCGAAGATTCAAGCTATACTAGATTGGGAGCGTCCAAAGAACGTGACAGAGATTCGTAGTTTTCTGGGATTAGCTGGATATTATCGACGGTTTGTCAAAGACTTTTCGTTATTGGCTTCATCTTTGACTAAATTGACTCGAAAAGGGGTAAAATTTGAATGGAATGAAGAATGTGACGAAGCATTTCAAGAATTGAAAAGACGACTCGTTTCAGCTCCTATTCTTGCTTTGCCAGACCCAGCGATTGGAGAATTTACCATTTATAGCGACGCCTCGAGACAAGGATTAGGATGCGTTCTCATGCAAGAAGGAAAGGTTATTGCCTACGCTTCAAGGCAATTGAAGAAGAACGAAGAAAATTATCCTACACATGATTTAGAGTTGGCTGCAATCGTCTTTGCATTGAAGATCTGGAGGCACTATCTGTATGGTGCAACTTGTCGGGTTTTCACTGATCACAAGAGCTTAAAGTATATCACTACGCAAAAGGAGCTCAACCTCAGGCAAAGGCGATGGATGGAGTTGATTAGTGACTATGACTTAGTCATCGATTATCATCCTGGCAAGGCGAACGTTGTTGCAGATGCTCTGAGTAGAAAGTCTTCTACCTCACTTGCTTCAATTCAATCTTTTTATCTTCCTATGTTGGAGCAATTTAAATCTTTACACATTTCGCTCGATTGTGAAAAGTCTAATGATTCTGCCTTAATCGCCAAATTCGAGGTTAGACCTACCTTGTTCGAGCAAATTCGAGAAAGACAATCACACGATGTTTATTTACAACAGAAGATTGTAAAGCTAAATCAAGGAAAAGAAACTGAATTTCGAATTCGGGATGATGGACTTCTTACTTTTAAAAATCGTGTTTGTGTTCCATCAGAACTTGATGTTCGTAGAGTTATTCTTGAGGAAGCCCATTCTTCAGCCTATGCTATGCATCCTGGTAGTACCAAAATGTACAGAACACTTCGGGAGCATTATTGGTGGCCAGGTATGAAACGGGACATTACTGAATTTGTATCAAAGTGCTTATCATGCCAACAGATTAAAGCGGAACACCAAAAACCAGCCGGTATGCTTCAACCACTACCTATTCCTGAGTGGAAATGGGAAAACGTCACAATGGATTTTGTTTCTGGTTTACCTCGAACCCAAAAGGGTCATGACTCAATTTGGGTCATTGTCGATCGTCTGACAAAATCGGCACATTTCCTTCCAGTGCATACCAACGAATCTTTAGAGAAACTTGCCAAGTTATATGTCGATGAGATCGTGAGATTGCACGGAGTACCAGTGTCAATCATATCTGACCGTGATCCAAGATTCACTTCCCGTTTTTGGCCTAGTCTGCAGAAAGCGCTAGGTACAAAATTACTATTCAGTACCTCGTTTCATCCACAGACTGATGGACAGTCAGAGAGAACTATACAGACACTAGAAGACATGTTACGTGAAGTGGTGTTGAATTTGGGAGGTAGCTGGGATAAGTACGTGACTTTGGTGGAGTTCGCTTATAACAACAGTTATCATTCAAGCATTGGAATGCCCCCGTACGAAGCTCTGTATGGCCGAAAGTGTCGAACACCACTCTTTTGGGATGAGGTTGGCGAGAGACAAATCGAACAAGTAGAGCTTATTGAAGATGCGAAGGCAAAAATACAACTTATTCGAGACAGACTTAAGGCAGCGCAAGATCGACAGAAAAGTTACGCAGATAATAGGAGGCGCGATTTGGAGTTTAATGAAGGAGACAAAGTTTTTCTGAAAGTTTCTCCATGGAAGGGCGTGTTGCGATTCCGCCGTCGAGGAAAGTTGAGTCCAAGGTATATTGGCCCGTTTACGATCGTACAAAGGATTGGTCGTGTCGCGTATCGACTTGACCTACCATCGGAATTGTCGAAGATTCACGATGTCTTCCATGTCTCTATGCTTAGAAAATATGAACCAGATCCCTCGCACGTGCTCAAAGATCCCCCAGTTGTATTAAAGGAAAATCTATCGTACGAAGTACAACCTGTTCAAATTGTAGATCGCCGAGAGAAAATGCTTCGTAACAAATCCATTCCTATGGTGAGAATTCTATGGAGAAGTGATCAAATTGAAGAAGAAACATGGGAACCAGAGTCAGTCATGCGTCAACACCATCCAAATCTCTTTTCATCTCTAGGTACGTTTATGTTTCGAGGACGAAACTTTTTGGAGGAGGGGATACTTTATAATATCTTAGTTCAACTAGTTTTTTTTTTAGAAAGCCCAAAACCTATTTATTTATTTTATGGCCCAAAAGGCCAGCCCTATCTTAGCCCAACTAGATTTTGTTAGAAAGCCCAAAACCTAATTATTTATTTTTATGGCCCAAAAGGCCAGCACAATTAAGCCCAATTAGAATTTTTTTAGAAAGCCCAAACTTATTTATTTATTTATTTTGTGGCCCAAAGTTTCAGCCCACTTAAATGGCCTGATATATAATTAGTAAGACTAAAGTTAAAAAAAAAGAGAGAGAAGAACGGGAGAAGAAAAGCAAAAGAGGGGAAAGAAGAGAGGAAGAGGAGAAACCCTTGTTGACCAAATTCTCCCTTACAACCCTCATCCTAGGTGGTTTTTAAGTTGTTTTGAGGTAAGTGGTGTGTGAATTAAGCTTCCTTCTTCCATAATTTTGTAATTTTGTGGGGTTTTTCTTTTTGGTATGTGGGAAATTTGTAGACTGTTCGAACTGATTTCGAGATAGCTATTGTCCTCGAAACTTTGCAAACTTAATTTCTGTACGTAGTTGAACTCGTTAGCTTTCCGTAGCCACTTGAAACACCTCAATCCGATTATTCTACAATTAGTTATGATTTTTCTCGTAAACTGCCGCTAGCAGGAAAATTTCAGAATTTTTATGTCGAATTCAAACTTATTTTCTATCGTTTCGTCTAGTTAATGTATTGAAACGGTTATATGGGATTGGGAACTGATGTTAAAGAGTTACATGCCATTTTTATTTAATATCGACTCGTTCGAACTCGATTAGGATTTGTTTTTAGCAATGAAAGGGATGTTAACGCTAATAGTTAGTTATATTTAATTTGTCTTTAATTGCTCATCTCCTTTCTAGGTAAAGAACCATCGACGAAGGGCAAGGGACCGACTTCAGATTCCGGAGAGAGTTAATCACTTCCTTGTGAGTTGATAATTCGAGAACGCCTTCTCTTGTGGGAAGTGTGGACCCTCGTTAAATGTGCATTTATTTTAGTTTTAGTTAATTGATAAGAAAATTATTTGGTATTATGTTATGTGGTAAAGAGCCTGATTGGCTCGATTGCTCTGGTTAGAGTCATGTTAGCCATTTTATGAGTATTATTGATTTCTGGTTATTCTTGTGTGCCAATTAAGACTCTAACTTGAGTCGTTATTCATCTTATGATGCACATGCATATGTATGCCTGGTACCAAGGTTAAGTAGCCCGGATTGGTCACGGTTCGGGTGAGTTGGAGCGACATTGATTAAGTAGCCCGAATTGTCGCGGTTCGGGTGAGTTAGAGTGACAACCAAGTTGCCCGTGATTGGCAAACCCGCGTGAGTTAGATCTAACGAGGCACCTGTCCATTTACCAAATACTGATACTCTGGAGGGTGATCGTTAGATGGATCAGTCTATTATAGGCTCAGTCAACGTCACCGGTGTGGGACATGCATGTCATATATGTTTATATGTTTGATCATTTCAAGTATTCAGTCGATATTGAATTGTGAACTTTAGCACTTGGCATATTGAGAAAGAATATTAATGTGCATTTTATCTAGAGTAACGGTGACGGGCTTGGACTGTCTCTCGACGGAGAGCTCAGTTCGAGGAGGATATTGACTACCCACGCGTCTTTTATGTGATAACATGTTGTTTGAACTAATTGTGTTATTCATAAATGTTCACTAAGGTTTTTATTTTCATTAATATGTACACTGAGTGAGAATAATTATTGTGGGACGAATTGTGGGATTTTATGTTATGAACCGCGAGTGGGAGTACATGCTTCGTATAAGGGTCGGGGTGACCGGCTTATCACCTCACTGAGCTAGTGGTTTTGCTCACCCCCCATCATTCTTTCCTTTTCAGGCTGTTGATATCATTTTGGTTGGAGGTTTGCCTATCGTTTGCTCATCATCCAATCCGTGTTTTGGGTACTTTCTCTTTTATGTAAATTGACGGATTCATTGGCGAGATTGTATAGTTTATATTTGGTGACCCCCTTGATGTTCTTTTTGTACCTTCGCGATGTTATATCGTTCATGTATATTTTCTTTAAACTAAGTTACACCGTTGAATTTTGTACCTTTGTAAATCCTTGTTGATACTTTATGAGATGATGTCCTCGTGTTGTACCCGTTGTTATCAGTTGTTCAGTCTACAGGTACTTGATAGCAAGCCTTACGTTTTCTATAAACTTTGTGGAGTGGAGTGTACCCATTCTATGAAATTTATGGTTAACGTGGTGGTTGTCGCGCTCTGTCTGGGGTCGGGGCGTGACAGAAACGAATGAAATGTTGATCGTGATAAGAAAATGAGCATCAAAATGAAGGAAATATGCATCGAAACGAAGGAAATGTTGATCATAACGAGAAAATGAGCATAAAATGAAGGAAATATTCATCGAAACAAAGGAAATGTTGATCGTAATGAGAAAATGAGCATCATAATGAAGGAAATATGCATCAAAACAAAGGAAATATTGATCATAACTAGAAAATAATCATCAAAAAGATGGAAAACTGCATAGAAACGAATGAAATGTTGATCGTAACAAGAAAAGGAGCATCAAAATGAATTAAATATGCATTGAAACGAAGGAAATGCTGATCGTAACGAGAAAAAGTGCATCAAAATGAAGGAAATATACATCGAAACGAAGAAAATATTGATCATAACGAGAAAATGAGCATTAAAATGAAGGAAATATTGATCATAACGATAAAACGAGCATCATAAAGAAGGAAATCTGCATCGAAACGAATGAAATATTGATCGTAACAAGAAAAGGAGCATCAAAATGAAGGAAATATGCTTCGAAACGAAGGAAATGTTGATCGTAACGAAAAAATGAGCATTAAAATAAAGGAAAAATTCATCGAAACGAAGGAAATGCTGATCGTAATGAGAAAAGAAGCATCAAAATGAAGGAAATATGTGTCATAACAAAGGAAACATTGATCATAACGAGAAAACGAGCATAAAAAAGAAGGAAATATGTATCGAAACAAAGGAAACATTGATCATTACGAGAAAACGAGCATCAAAAAGAAGGAAATCTGCATCGAAACGAATGAAATGTTAATCGTAACAAGAAAAGGGGCATCAAAATGATGGAAATAAGCATCGAAACGAAGGAAATGTTGATCGTAACGAGAAAATGAGCATTAAAATGAAGGAAATATTCATTGAAACGAAGGAAATGTTGATCGTAATGAGAAAAGGAGCATCAAAATAAAGGAAATATGCATTGAAACAAAGGAAATATTGATCATAACGAGAAAATGAGCATAAAAAAGATGGAAATCTGCATCGAAATGAATGAAATGTTGATCGTAACAAGAAAAGGAGCATCAAAATGAAGTAAATATGCATCGAAACGAAGGAAATGTTGATCGTAACAAGAAAAGGAGCATCAAAATGAAGGAAATATGCATCAAAACGAAGATAATATTGATCGTGAAGAGAAAATGAGAATCAACCGAAGGAAATATGCATCGAAGCAAAGGAAACATTGATCATAACGAGAAAACGAGCATCAAAAAGAAGGAAATCTGCATCGAAACGAATGAAATGTTGCTCGTTATAAGAAAAGGAGCATCAAAATGAAGGAAATATGCATCGAAACGAAGGTAATATTGATCGTAACGAGAAAATAAGAATCAAAATGAAGAAAAAATTCATCGAAACAAAGGAAATATTGATCGTAACGAGAAAACGAGCATCAAAAAGAAAGAAATCTGCATCAAAACGAATGAAATATTGATCGTAGCAAGAAAAGGAGCTTCAAAATGAAGTAAATATGCTTCGAAACGAAGGAAATATTGATCGTGACGAGAAAATGAGCATTAAAATGAAGGAAATATTCATGAAACGAAAGAAATGTTGATCATAATGAGAAAAGGAGCATCAAAATGAACGAAATATGCATCGAAACAAAGGAAATATTGATCATAACGAGAAAATGAGCATAAAAAAGTAGGAAATCTGCATCGAAACAAATGAAATGTTGATCGTAACAAGAAAAGGAGCATCAAAATGAAGTAAATATGCATCGAAACGAAGGAAATGCTGATCGTAACGAGAAAAAATGCATCAAAATGAAGGAAATATACATCGAAACGAAAAAAATGTTGAACATATCGAGAAAATGAGCATTAAAATGATTGAAATATTCATGGAAACGAAGGAAATGTTGATCGTATTGAGAAAAGGAGCATCAAAATGATGGAAATCTGCATCGAAACGAACGAAATGTTGATCGTAACGGGAAAAGGAGCATCAAAATGAAGGAAATATGCATCGAAACGAAGGTAATATAGATTGTAATGAGAAAATGAGAATCAAAATGAAGGAAATATGCATCGAAACTAAGGAAATATTGACCGTAATGAGAAAACGAGCGTAAAAAAAAAGGAAATCTGCGTCGAAACGAATAAAATATTGATCGTAACAAGAAAAGGAGCATCAAAATGAAGGAAATGTGCATCGAAACAAAGGAAATATTGATCGTAACGAGGAAATAAGAATTAAAATGAATGAAATATTCATCGAAACGAAGGAAATGTTGATCGTAATGAGAAAAGAAGCTTCAAAATGAAGTAATTATGCATCGAAACAAAGGAAACATTGATCATAACGATAAAACGAGCATCTAAAAGTTGGAAATATGCATCGAGACAAAGGAAATATTGATCATAACGAGAAAACGAGCATCAAAAAGAAGGAAATCTGCATCGAAACGAATGAAATGTTGATAGTAACAAGAAAAGGAGCATCAAAATGAAGGAAATATGCATCGAAACAAAGGAAATGTTGATCAAAATTAGAAAATGAGCATTAAAATGAAGGAAATATTCATCGAAACAAAGAAAATGTTGATCGTAACGAGAAAAGGAGCATCAAAATGAAGGAAATATGCATCGAAACGCAGGTAATATAGATTGTAACGAGAAAATAAGAATCAAAACGAAGGAAATATGCATCGAAACCAAGGAAATATTGACCGTAATTAGAAAACGAGCGTAAAAAATGGAAATATGCGTCGAAACGAATAAAATGTTGATCGTAACAAGAAAAGGAGCATCAAAATGAAGGAAATGTGCATCGAAACAAAGGAAATGTTGATCGTAACGAGGAAATAAGCATTAAAATGAATGAAATATTTCTCGAAACGAAGGAAATGTTGATCGTAATGAGAAAAGAAGCTTCAAAATGAAGTAAATATGCATCGAAACAAAGGTAACATTGATCATAATGATAAAACGAGCATCTAAAAGTTGGAAATATGCATCGAGACAAAGGAAATATTGATCATAACGAGAAAACGAGAATTAAAAAGAAGGAAATCTGCATCGAAACGAATGAAATGTTGATCGTAACAAGAAAAGGAGCATCAAAATGAAGGAAATATGCATCGAAACTAAGGAAATGTTGATCATAACTAGAAAATGAGCATTAAAATGAAGGAAATATTCATCGAAACAAAGAAAATGTTGATCGTAATGAGAAAAGGAGCATCAAAATGAAGGAAATATGCATCGAAACAAAGGAAATATTGATCATAACTAGAAAATAAGCATAAAAAAGAAGGAAATCTGCTTAGAAACGAATGAAATGTTGATCGTAACAAGAAAAGGAGCACCAAAATGAAGGAAATATGCATCGAAACAAAGGAAACATTGATCATAACGAGAAAACGAGCATAAAAAGAAGGAAATATGTATCGAAACAAAAGAAACATTGATCATAACGAGAAAAAGAGCATCAAAAAGAAGGAAATCTGCATCGAAACAAATGAAATGTTGATAATAACAAGAAAAGGAGCATCAAAATGAAGGAAATATGCATCGAAACGAAGGAAATGTTGATCGTAACGAGAAAATTAGCATTAAAATGAAGGAAATATTCATCGAAACGAAGGAAATGTTGATTGTAATGAGATAAGGAGCATCAAAATGAAGGAAATATGCATCGAAACAAAGGAAATATTGATCATAACGAGAAAACGAGCATCAAAAAGAAGGAAATCTGCATCGAAACGAATGAAATGTTGATCGTAAAAAGAAAAGGAGCATCAAAATGAAGTAAATATGCATCGAAACGAAGGAAATGCTGATCGTAACGAGAAAAAGTGCATCAAAATGAAGGAAATATACATCGAAACGAATAAAATGTAAATCATAACGAGAAAATGAGCATTAAAATGAAGGAAATATTCATAGAAACGAAGGAAATGTTGATGGTACTGAGAAAAAGAGCATCAAAATGACGGAAATCTGCATCGAAACGAATGAAATGTTGATCGTAACGAGAAAAGGAGCATCAAAATGAAGGAAATATGCATCGAAACAAAGGAAACATTGAACATAACGAGGAAACCAGCATCAAAAAGAAGGAAATCTGCATCGAAACGAATGAAATGTTGATCATAACAAGAAAATGAGCATCAAAATGAAGTAAATATGCATCGAAACGAAGGAAATGTTGATCCTAACGAGAAAAAGTGCATCAAAATGTTGGAAATATAGTCAAAACGAAGAAAATGTTGATCATAACGAGAAAATGAGCATTAAAATGAATGAAATATTCATAGAAACGAAGGAAATGTTGATCGTACTGAGAAAAGGAGCATCAAAATGATGGAAATCTGCATCGAAACGAATGAAATGTTGATCGTAACAAGAAAAGGAGCATCAAAATGAAGGAAATATGCATCGAAATGAAGGAAATGTTGATCATAACGAGAAAATGAGCATTAAAATGAAGGAAATATTCATCGAAACAAAGGAAATGTTGATCGTAATGAGAAAAAGGGCTTCAAAATGAAGGAAATATGCATCGAAACAAAGGAAATATTGATCATAACTAGAAAATGAGCATCAAAAAGAAGGAAATCTGCATAGAAACGAATGAAATATTGATCGTAACAAGAAAAGGAGCATCAAAATGAATTAAATATGCATTGAAACGAAGAAAATGTTGATCATAACGAGAAAATGAGCATTAAAATGAAGGAAATATTGATCATAACGATAAAACGAGCATCAAAAAGAAGGAAATCTGCATCGAAACGAATGAAATATTGATCGTAACAGGAAAAGGAGCATCAAAATGAAGGAAATATGCTTCGAAACGAAGGAAATGTTGATCGTAACGAAAAAATGAGCATTAAAATGAAGGAAATATTAATCGAAATGAAGGAAATGTTGATTGTAATGAGAAAAGAAGCATCAAAATGAAGGATATATGCGTCGAAACAAAGAAAACATTGATCATAACGAGAAAACGAGCATAAAAAGAAGGAAATATGTATCGAAACAAAGGAAACATTGATCATAACGAGAAAACGAGCATCAAAAAGAAGGAAATCTACATCGAAACAAATGAGTAGTTGATCTTAACCAGAAAAGGAGCATCAAAATGATGGAAATATGCATCGAAACGAAGGAAATGTTGATCGCAATGAGAAAATGAGCATTAAAATGAAGGAAATATTCATTGAAACGATGGAAATGTTGATCGTAATGAGAAAAGGAGCATCAAAATGAAGGAAATATGCATCGAAACAAAGGAAATATTGATCATAACGAGAAAATGAGCATAAAAAAGAAGGAAATCTGCATCGAAATGAATGAAATGTTGATCGTAACAAGAAAAGGAGCATCAAAATGAAGTAAATATGCATCAAAACGAAGGAAATGTTGATCGTAACAAGAAAAGGAGCATCAAAATGAAGGAAATATGCATCATAACGAAGATAATATTGATCGTAAAGAGAAAATGAGAATCAAACGAAGGAAATATGCCTCGAAGCAAAGGAACATTGATCATAAAGAGAAAACGATCATCAAAAAGAAGGAAATCTGCATCGAAACGAATGAAATGTTGATCGTAATAAGAAAAGGAGCATCAAAATGGAGGTAATATGCATCGAAACAAAAGTAATATTGATCGTAACGAGAAAATAAGAATCAAAATGAAGAAAAAATTCATCGAAACAAAGGAAATATTGATCGTAACTAGAAAACGAGCATCAAAAAGAAAGAAATCTGCATCAAAACGAATGAAATGTTGATCGTAACAACAAAAGGAGCATCAAAATGATGGAAATGTGCATCGAAACAAAGGAAATGTTGATCGTAACGAGGAAATTAGCATTAAAATGAATGAAATATTCATCGAAACGAAGGAAATGATCGTAATCAGAAAAGAAGCTTCAAAATGAAGTAAATATGCATCGAAACAAAGGAAACATTGATCATAACGATAAAACGAGCATATAAAAGTTGGAAATATGCATCGAGACAAAGGAAATATTGATCATAACGAAAAAACGAGCATCAAAAGAAGGAAATCTGCATCGAAACGAATGAAATGTTGATCGTAACAAGAAAAGGAGCATCAAAATGAAGGAAATATGCATCGAAACGAAGGAAATGTTGATCATAACTAGAAAATGAGCATTAAAATGAAGGAAATATTCATCGAAACAAATAAAATGTTGATCGTAATGAGAAAAGGAGCATCAAAATGAAGGAAATATGCATCGAAACAAAGGAAATATTGATCATAACTAGAAAATGAGCATCAAAAAGAAGGAAATCTACATAGAAACGAATGAAATGTTGATCGTAACAAGAAAAGGAGCACCAAAATGAAGGAAATATGCATCGAAACAAAGGAATCATTGATCATAACGAGAAAACGAGCATAAAAAGAAGGAAATAGGTATCGAAACAAAAGAAACGTTGATCATAACGAGAAAACGAGCATCAAAAAGAAGGAAATCTGCATCGAAACGAATGAAATGTTGATAATAACAAGAAAAGGAGCATCAAAATGAAGGACATATGCATCGAAATGAAAGGAAATGTTGATCGTAACGAGAAAATGAGCATTAAAATGAAGTAAATATTCATCGAAACGAAGGAAATGTTGATTGTAATGAGAAAAGGAGCATCAAAATGAAGGAAATATGCATCGAAACAAAGGAAATATTAATCATAACAAGAAAACGAACATCAAAAAGAAGAAAATCTGCATCGAAACGAATGAAATGTTGATCGTAAAAAGAAAAGGAGCATCAAAATGAAGTAAATATGCATCGAAACGAAAGAAATGCTGATCGTAACGAGAAAAGTGCATCAAAATGAAGGAAATATACATCGAAACGAAGAAAATGTTGATCATAACGAGAAAATGAGCATTAAAATGAAGGAAATATTCATAGAAACAAAGGAAATGTTGATCGTACTGAGAAAAAGAGCATCAAAATGACGGAAATCTGCATCGAAACGAATGAAATGTTGATCGTAACGAGAAAATTAGCATCAAAATGAAGGAAATATGCATCGAAACAAAGGAAACATTGAACATAACGAGAAAACCAGCATCAAAAAGAAGGAAATCTGCATCGAAACGAATGAAATGTTGATCATAACAAGAAAATGAGCATCAAAATGAAGTAAATATGCGTAGAAACGAAGGAAATGCTGATCGTAACGAGAAAAAGTTCATCAAAATATTGGAAATATAGTCAAAACATAGAAAATGTTGATCATAACGAGAAAATGAGCATTGAAATGAAGGAAATATTCATATAAACGAAGGAAATTTTGATCGTACTGAGAAAAGGAGCATCAAAATGATGGAAATCTGCATCGAAACGAATGAAATGTTGATCGTAACAAGAAAAGGAGCATCAAAATGAAGGAAATGTGCATCGAAACGAAGGAAATGTTGACCGTAACGAGGAAATAAGCATTAAAATGAATGAAATATTCATCGAAACGAAGGAAATGTTGATCGTAATGAGAAAAGAAGCATCAAAATGAAGTAAATATGTATCGAAACAAAGGAAACATTGATCATAACGATAAAACGAGCATCTAAAAGTTGGAAATATGCATCGAAACAAAGGAAATATTGATCATAACGAGAAAACGAGCATCAAAAGAAGGAAATCTTCATCAAAACGAATGAAATGTTGATCGTAACAAGAAAAAGAGCATCAAAATGAAGGAAATATGCATAGAAACGAAGGAAATGTTGATCATAACGAGAAAATGACCATTAAAATGAAGGAAATATTCATCGAAACAAAGGAAATGTTGATCGTAATGAGAAAAGGGGCATCAAAATGAAGGAAATATGCATCGAAACAAAGGAAATATTGATCATAAATAGAAAATGAGCATCAAAAAGAAGGAAATCTTCATAGAAACGAATGAAATGTTGATCGTAACAAGAAAAGGAGCACCAAAATGAAGGAAATATGCATCGAAACAAAGGAAATGTTGATCGTAACGAAAAAATGAGCATTAAAATGAAGGAAATATTCATCGAAACGAAGGAAATATTGATTGTAATGAGAAAAGAAGCATCAAAATGAAGGAAATATGCGTCGAAACAAAGGAAACATTGATCATAACGAGAAAACGAGCATAAAAAAGAAGGAAATATGTATCGAAACAAAGGAAACATTGATCATAACGAGAAAACGAGCATCAAAAAGAAGGAAATCTGCATCGAAACGAATGAAATGCTGATCGTAACAAGAAAAGGAGCATCAAAATGATGGAAATATGCATCGAAACGAAGGAAATGTTGATCGTAACGAAAAAATGAGCATTAAAATGAAGGAAATATTTATTGAAACGAAGGAAATGTTGATCGTAATGAGAAAAGGAGCATCAAAATGAAGGAAATATGCATCAAAACGAAGATAATATTGATTGTAAAGAGAAAATGAGAATCAAAAGAAGGAAATATGCATCGAAGCAAAGAAAACATTGATCATAAAGAGAAAACGAGCATCAAAAAGAAGGAAATCTGCATCGAAACGAATGAAATATTGATCGTAATAAGAAAAGGAGCATCAAAATGAAGGAAATATGCATCGAAACGAAGGTAATATTGATCGTAACGAGAAAATAAGAATCAAAATGAAGAAAAAATTCATCGAAACAAAGGAAATATTGATTGTAACGAGAAAACGAGCATCAAAAAGAAGGAAATCTGCATCAAAATGAATGAAATGTTGATCGTAGCAAGAAAAGGAGCATCAAAATGAAGTAAATATGCATCGAAACGAAGGAAATGTTGATCGTAACGAGAAAATGAGCATTAAAATGAAGGAAATATACATCAAAACGAAGGAAATGTTGACCTAATGAGAAAAGGAGCATCAAAATGAAGGAAATACGCATCAAAACAAAGGAAATATTGATCATAACGAGAAAACGAGCATAAAAAATTTGGAAATCTGCATCGAAACGAATGAAATGTTGATCGTAACAAGAAAAGGAGCATCAAAATGAAGTAAATATGCATCGAAACGAAGGAAATGCTGATCGTAACGAGAAAAAGTGCATCAAAATGAAGGAAATATACATCGAAACAAAGAAAATGTTGATCATAACGAGAAAATGAGCATTAAAATGATTGAAATATTCATGGAAACGAAGAAAATGTTGATCGTACTGAGAAAAGGAGCATCAAAATGATGGAAATCTGCATCGAAACGAACGAAATGTTGATCGTAACGAGAAAAGGAGCAAAATGGAGGAAATAAGCATCGAAACGAAGGTATTATAGATTGTAACGATAAAATGAGAATCAAAACGAAGGAAATATGCATCGAAAACAAGGAAATATTGACCGTAATTAGAAAACGAGCGTAAAAAAAGGAAATATGCGTCGAAACGAATAAAATGTTGATCGTAACAAGAAAAGGAGCATCAAAATGAAGGAAATGTGCATCGAAACAAAGGAAATGTTGATCGTAAAGTGGAAATAAGCATTAAAATGAATTAAATATTCATCGAAACGAAGGAAATGTTGATCGTAATGAGAAAAGAAGCTTCAAAATAAAGTAAATATGCATCGAAACAAAGAAAACATTGATCATAACGATAAAACGAGCATCTAAAAGTTGGAAATATGCATCGAGACAAAGGAAATATTGATCATAACGAGAAAACGTGCATCAAAAAGAAGGAAATCTGCATCGAAACGTATGAAATGTTGATCGTAACAAGAAAAGAAGAATCAAAATTAAGGAAATATGCATCGAAACGAAGGAAATGTTGATCATAACTAGAAAATGAGCATTAAAATGAAGGAAATATTCATCGAAACAAAGAAAATGTTGATCGTAATGAGAAAAGGAGCATCAAAATGAAGGAAATATGCATCGAAACAAAGGAAATATTGATCATAACTAGAAAATGAGCATCAAAAAGAAGGAAATCTGTATAGAAACGAATGAAATGTTGATCGTAACAAGAAAAGGAGCAATAAAATGAAGGAAATATGCATCGAAACGAAGGAAATGTTGATCATAACGAGAAAATGAGCATTAAAATGAAGGAAATATTCATCGAAACAAAGGAAATGTTGATCGTAATGAGAAAAGGAGCATCAAAATGAAGGAAATATGCATCAAAACAAAGGAAATATTGATTATAACTAGAAAATGATCATCAAAAAGAAGGAAAACTGCATAGAAACGAATGAAATGTTGATCGTAACAAGAAAAGGAGCATCAAAATGAATTAAATATGCATTGAAACGAAGGAAATGCTAATCGTAACGAGAAAAAGTGCATCAAAATGAAGGAAATATACATCGAAACGAAGAAAATGTTGATCATAACGAGAAAATGAGCATTAAAATGAAGGAAATATTGATCATAACGATAAAACGAGCATCATAAAGAAGGAAATCTGCATCGAAACGAATGAAATATTGATCGTAACAAGAAAAGGAGCATCAAAATGAAGGAAATATGCTTCGAAACGAAGGAAATGTTGATCGTAACGAAAAAATGAACATTAAAATGAAGGAAATATACATCAAAACGAAGGAAATGTTGATCGTAATGAGAAAAGGAGCATCAAAATGAAGGAAATACGCATCGAAACAAAGGAAATATTGATCATAACGAGAAAACGAGCATCTAAAAGTAGGAAATCTGGATCGAAACGAATGAAATGTTGATCGTAACAAGAAAAGGAGCATCAAAATGAAGTAAATATGCATCGAAACGAAGGAAATACAGATCGTAACGAGAAAAAGTGCATCAAAATGAAGGAAATATACATCGAAACGAAGAAAATGTTGATCATAACGAGAAAATGAGCATTAAAATGATTGAAATATTCATGGAAACGAAGGAAATGTTGATCGTACTGAGAAAAGGAGCATCAAAATGATGGAAATCTGCATCGAAACGAACGAAATGTTGATCGTAACGAGAAAAGGAGCATCAAAATGAAGGAAATAAGCATCGAAACGAAGGTATTATAGATTGTAACGAGAAAATGAGAATCAAAACGAAGGAAATATGCATCGAAAACAAGGAAATATTGACCGTAATTAGAAAACGAGCGTAAAAAAAGGAAATATGCGTCGAAACGAATAAAATGTTGATCGTAACAAGAAAAGGAGCATCAAAATGAAGGAAATGTGCATCGAAACAAAGGAAATGTTGATCGTAAAGTGGAAATAAGCATTAAAATGAATGAAATATTCATCGAAACGAAGGAAATGTTGATCGTAACGAGAAAAGGAGCATCAAAATGAAGTAAATATGCATCGAAACAAAGGAAATATTGATCATAACGAGAAAATGAGCATAAAAAATAAGGAAATCTGCATCGAAATGAATGAAATGTTGATCGTAACAAGAAAAGGAGCATAAAAATGAAGTAAATATGCATTAAAACGAAGGAAATGTTGATCGTAACAAGAAAAGGAGCATCAAAATGAAGGAAATATGCATCAAAACGAAGATAATATTGATCATAAAGAGAAAATGAGAATCAAACGAAGGAAATATGCATCGAAGCAAAGGAAACATTGATCATAAAGAGAAAACGAGCATCAAAAATAAGGAAATCTGCATCAAAACGAATGAAATATTGATCGTAATAAGAAAAGGAGCATCAAAATGAAGGAAATATGCATCGAAACGAAGATACTATAGATTGTAATGAGAAAATGAGAATCAAAACGAAGGAAATATGCATCGAAACCAAGGAAATATTGACCGTAATGAGAAAACGAGCGTAAAAAAAAGGAAATCTGCATCGAAACGAATAAAATGTTGATCGTAACAAGAAAAGGAGCATCAAAATGAAGGAAATGTGCATCGAAACAAAGGAAATGTTGATCGTAACGAGGATTTAAGCATTAAAATGAATGAAATATTCATCGAAACGAAGGAAATGTTGATCGTAATGAGAAAAGAAGCTTCAAAATGAAGTAATTATGCATTGAAACAAAGGAAACATTGATCATAACGATAAAACGAGCATCTAAAAGTTGGAAATATGCATCGAGACAAAGGAAATATTGATCATAACGAGAAAACGAGCATCAAAAAGAAGGAAATCTGCATCGAAACGTATGAAATGTTGATCGTAACAAGAAAAGAAGAACCAAAATGAAGGAAATATGCATCGAAACGAAGGAAATGTTGATCATAACTAGAAAATGAGCATTAAAACGAAAGAAATATTCATCGAAACAAAGAAAATGTTGATCGTAATGAGAAAAGGAGCATCAAAATAAAGGAAATATGCATCGAAACAAAGGAAATATTGATCATAACTAGAAAATGAGCATCAAAAAGAAGGAAATCTGTATAGAAACGAATGAAATGTTGATCGTAACAAGAAAAGGAGCACCAAAATGAAGGAAATATGCATCGAAACGAAGGAAATGTTGATCATAACGAGAAAATGAGCATTAAAATGAAGGAAATATACATCAAAACGAAGGAAATGTTGATCGTAATGAGAAAAGGAGCATCGAAATGAAGGAAATACGCATCGAAACAAAGGAAATATTGATCATAACGAGAAAACGAGCATCAAAAAGAAGAAAATCTGCATCAAAATGAATGAAATGTTGATCGTAGCAAGAAAAGGAGCATCAAAATGAAGTAAATATGCATCGAAACGAAGGAAATGTTGATCGTAACGAGAAAATGAGCATTAAAATGAAGGAAATATACATCAAAACGAAGGAAATGTTGATCGTAATGAGAAAAGAAGCATCAAAATGAAGGAAATACGCATCGAAACAAAGGAAATATTGATCATAACGAGAAAACGAGCATAAAAAAATAGGAAATCTGCATCGAAACGAATGAAATGTTGATCGTAACAAGAAAAGGAGCATCAAAATGAAGTAAATATGCATCGAAACGAAGGAAATGCTGATCATAACGAGAAAAAGTGAATCAAAATGAAGGAAATATACATCGAAACGAAGAAAATGTTGATCATAACGAGAAAATGAGCATTAAAATGATTGAAATATTCATGGAAACGAAGGAAATGTTGATCATAACTAGAAAATGAGCATTAAAATAAGGAAATATTCATCGAAACAAAGGAAATGTTGATCGGAATGAGAAAAGGGGCATCAAAATGAAGGAAATATGCATCGAAAAAAAGGAAATATTGATCATAACTAGAAAATGAGCATCAACAAGAAGGAAATCTGCATAGAAACGAATGAAATATTGATCGTAACAAGAAAAGTAGCATCAAAATGAATTAAATATGCATTGAAACGAAGAAAATGTTGATCATAATGAGAAAATGAGCATTAAAATGAAGTAAATATTGATCATAACGATAAAACGAGCATCAAAAAGAAGGAAATCTGCATCGAAATGAATGAAATGTTGATCGTAACAGGAAAAGGAGCAACAAAATGAAGGAAATATGCTTCGAAACCAAGGAAATATTGATCGTAACGAAAAAATGAGCATTAAAATGAAGGAAATATTCATCGAAATGAAGGAAATGTTGATTGTAATGAGAAAAGAAGCATCAAAATGAAGGATATATGCGTCAAAACAAAGAAAACATTGATCATAACGAGAAAACGAGCATAAAAATGAAGGAAATATGTATCGAAACAAAGGAAACATTGATCATAACGAGAAAACGAGCATCAAAAAGAAGGAAATCTGCATCGAAACGAATGAGTTGTTGATCTTAACAAGAAAAGGAGCATCCAAATGATGGAAATATGCATCGAAACGAAGGAAATGTTGATCGCAACGAGAAAATGAGCATTAAAATGAAGAAAATATTCATTGAAACGAAGGAAATATTGATCGTAATGAGAAAATGAGCATCAAAATGAAGGAAATATGCATCGAAACAAAGGAAATATTGATCATAACGAGAAAATAAGCATAAAAAAGAAGGAAATCTGCATCGAAATGAATGAAATGTTGATCGTAACAAGAAAAGGAGCATCAAAATGAAGTAAATATGCATCAAAACGAAGAAAATATTGATCGTAACAAGAAAAGGAGCATCAAAATGAAGGAAATATGCATCATAACTAAGATAATATTGATCGTAAAGAGAAAATGAGAATCAAACGAAGGAAATATGCATCGAAGCATCAAAAAGAAGGAAATCTGCATCGAAACGAATGAAATATTGATCGTAAAAAGAAAAGGAGCATCAAAATGGAGGAAATATGCATCGAAACGAAGGTAATATTGATCGTAACGAGAAAATAAGAATCAAAATGAAGAAAAAATTCATCGAAACAAAGGAAATATTGATCGTAACGAGAAAACGAGCATCAAAAAGAAAGAAATCTGCATCAAAACGAATGAAATGTTGATCGTAACAAGAAAAGGAGCATCAAAATGATGGAAACGTGCATCGAAACAAAGGAAATGTTGATCGTAATGAGGAAATTAGCATTAAAATGAATGAAATATTCATCGAAACGAAGGAAATGATCGTAATCAGAAAAGAAGCTTCAAAATTAAGTAAATTTGCATCGAAACAAAGGAATCCTTGATCATAACTATAAAACGAGCATCTAAAAGTTGGAAATATGCATCAAGACAAAGGAAATTTTGATCATAACGAGAAAACGAGCATCAAAAGAAGTAAATCTGCATCGAAACGAATGAAATGTTGATCGTAACAAGAAAAGGAGCATCAAAATGAAGGAAATATGCATCGAAACGAAGGAAATGTTGATCATAACTAGAAAATGAGCATTAAAATGAAGGAAATATTCATCGAAACAAAGAAAATGTTGATCGTAATGAGAAAAGGAGCATCAAAATGAAGAAAATATGCATCGAAATAAAGGAAATATTGATCATAACTAGAAAATGAGCATCAAAAAGAAGGAAATCTGCATAGAAACGAATGAAATGTTGATCGTAACAAGAAAAGGAGCACAAAAATGAAGAAAATATGCATCGAAACAAAGGAAACATTGATCATAACGAGAAAACGAGCATAAAAAAGAAGGAAATATGTATCGAAACAATAGAAACATTGATCATAACGAGAAAACGAGCATAAAAAAAAGGAAATCTGCATCGAAATGAATGAAATGTTGATAATAACAAGAGAAGGAGCATCAAAATGAAGGAAATATGCATCAAAACGAAGGAAATGTTGATCGTATCGAGAAAATAAGCATTAAAATGAAGTAAATATTCATCGAAACGAAGGAAATGTTGATTGTAATGAGAAAAGGAGCATCAAAATGAAGGTAATATGCATCGAAACAAAGGAAATATTGATCATAACGAGAAAACGAGCATCAAAAAGAAGAAAATCTGCATCGAAATGAATGAAATGTTGATCGTAACTAGAAAAGGAGCATCAAAATGAAGTAAATATGCATTAAAACGAAGGAAATGTTAATCGTAACAAGAAAAGGAGCATCAAAATGAAGGAAATATGCATCAAAACGAAGATATTATTGATCGTAAAGAGAAAATGAGAATCAAACGAAGGAAATATGCATCGAAGCAAAGGAAACATTGATCATAAAGAGAAAACGAGCATCAAAAAGAAGGAAATCTGCATCGAAATGAATGAAATATTGATCGTAATAAGAAAAGGAGCATCAAAATGAAGGAAATATGCATCGAAACGAAGGTAATATTGATTGTAACGACAAAATAAGAATCAAAATGAAGAAAAAATTCATCGAAACAAAGGAAATATTGATCGTAACGAGAAAACGAGCATCAAAAAGAAGGAAATCTGCATCAAAATGAATGAAATGTTGATCGTAGCAAGAAAAGGAGCATCAAAATGAAGAAAATATGCATCGAAACGAAGGAAATGTTGATCGTAACGAGAAAATGAGCATTAAAATGAAGGAATATACATCAAAACGAAGGAAATGTTGATCGTAATGAGAAAAGGAGCATCAAAATGAAGGAAATTCGCATCAAAACAAAGGAAATATTGATCATAACGAGAAAACGAGCATCAAAAAGTAGGAAATCTGCATCGAAACGAATGAAATGTTGATCGTTACAAGAAAAGGAGCATCAAAATGAAGTAAATATACATTGAAACGAAGGAAATGATGATCATAACGAGAAAAAGTGCATCAAAATGAAGGAAATATACATCGAAACGAAAAAAATGTTGATCATAACGAGAAAATGAGCGTTAAAATGATTGAAATATTCATGGAAACGAAGGAAATATTGATCGTACTGAGAAAAGGAGCATCAAAATGATGGAAATCTGCATCGAAACGAACGAAATGTTGATCGTAACGAGAAAAGGAGCATCAAAATGAAGGAAATATGCGTCGAAACGAAGGTAATATAGATTGTAACGAGAAAATGAGAATCAAAACGAAGGAAATATGCATCGAAAACAAGGAAATATTGACCGTAATTAGAAAACAAGTGTAAAAAAAAGAAATATGCGTCGAAATGAATAAAATATTGATCGTAACAAGAAAAGGAGCATCAAAATGAAAGAAATGTGCATCGAAACAAAGGAAATATTGATCGTAACGAGGAAATAAGCATTAAAATGAATGAAATATTCATCGAAACGAAGGAAATGTTGATCGTAATGAGAAAAGAAGCTTCAAAATGAAGTAAATATGCATCGAAACAAAGGAAACAT
This sequence comes from Pogostemon cablin, assembly GCA_023678885.1. Taxonomy (NCBI): domain Eukaryota; kingdom Viridiplantae; phylum Streptophyta; class Magnoliopsida; order Lamiales; family Lamiaceae; genus Pogostemon; species Pogostemon cablin. Next base: position 22,983 of record JAHCLQ010000594.1, on the reverse strand, counting down.
TGATCATAATGATGAAAAGAGCATCTAAAAGTTGGAAATATGCATCGAGACAAAGGAAATATCGATCATAACGAGAAAACGAGCATCAAAAAGAAGGAAATCTGCATCGAAACGTATGAACTGTTGATCGTAACAAGAAAAGGAGAATCAAAATGAAGGAAATATGCATCGAAACGAAGGAAATGTTGATCATAACTAGAAAATGAGCATTAAAATGAAGGAAATATTCATCGAAACAAAGAAAATGTTGATCGTAATGAGAAAAGGAGCATCAAAATGAAGGAAATATGCATCGAAACAAAGGAAATATTGATCATAACTAGAAAATGAGCATCAAAAAGACGGAAATCTGTATAGAAACGAATGAAATGATGATCGTAACAAGAAAAGGAGCACCAAAATGAAGGAAATATGCATCGAAACAAAGGAAATGTTGATCGTAACGAGAAAATGAGCATTAAAATGAAGGAAATATACATCAAAACGAAGGAAATGTTGATCGTAATGAGAAAAGTAGCATCAAAATGAAGGAAATACGCATCGAAACAAAGGAAATATTGATCACAACGAGAAAACGAGCATCAAAAAGAAGGAAATCTGCATCAAAATGAATGAAATATTGATCGTAGCAAGAAAAGGAGCGTCAAAATGAAGTAAATATGCATCGAAACGAAGGGAATGTTGATCATAACGAGAAAATGAGCATTAAAATGAAGGAAATATATATCAAAACGAAGGAAATTTTGATCGTAATGAGAAAAGGAGCATCAAAATGAAGGAAATACGCATCGAAACAAAGGAAATATTGATCATAACGAGAAAACGAGCATCAAAAAGTAGGCAATCAGCATCGAAACGAAGGAAATGCTGATCGTAACGAGAAAAAGTGCATCAAAATGAAGGAAATATACATCGAAACGAAGAAAATGTTCATCATAACGAGAAAATGAGCATTAAAATGATTGAAATATTCATGAAAACGAAGGAAATGTTGATCGTACTGAGAAAAGGAGCATCAAAATGATGGAAATCTGCATCGAAACGAACGAAATGTTGATCGTAACGAGAAAAGGAGCATCAAAATGAAGGAAATATGCATCGAAACGAAGGTAATATAGATTGTAATGAGAAAATGAGAATCAAAACGAAGGAAATATGCATCGAAACCAAGGAAATATTGACCGTAATTAGAAAACCAGCGTAAAAAAAAGGAAATATGCGTCGAAACGAATAAAATATTGATCGTAACAAGAAAAGGAGCATCAAAATGAAGGAAATGTGCATCGAAACAAAGGAAATGTTGATCGTAACGAGGAAATAAGCATTAAAATGAATGAAATATTCATCGAAACGAAGGAAATGTTGATCGTAATGAGAAAAGAAGCTTCAAAATGAAGTAAATATGCATCGAAACAAAGGAAACATTGATCATAACGATAAAACGAGCATCTAATAGTTGGAAATATGCATCGAGACAAATGAAATATTGATCATAACGAGAAAACGAGCATCAAAAAGAAGGAAATCTGCATCGAAACGTATGAAATGTTGATCATAACAAGAAAAGGAGCATCAAAATGAAGGAAATATGCATCGAAACGAAGGAAATGTTGATCATAACTAGTAAATGAGCATTAAAATGAAAGAAATATTCATCGAAACAAAGAAAATGTTGATCGTAATGAGAAAAGGAGCATCAAAATGAAGGAAATATGCATCGAAACAAAGGAAATATTGATCATAACTAGAAAATGAGCATCAAAAAGAAGGAAATCTGCATAGAAACGAATGAAATGTTGATCGTAACAAGAAAAGGAGCACCAAAATGATGGAAATATGCATCGAAACAAAGGAAACATTGATCATAACGAGAAAACGAGCATAAAAAAGAAGGAAATATATAATATCTTAGCCCAACTAGATTTTTGTTAGAAATCCCAAAACCTAATTATTTATTTTTATGGCCCAAAAGGTCAGCCCAATTAAGCCCAATTAGAATTTTTTTAGAAAGCCCAAACTTATTTATTTATTTATTTTGTGGCCCAAAGTTTCAGCCCACTTAAATGGGCTGATATATAATTAGTAAGACTAAAGTTAAAAAAAAAAGAGAGAGAAGAACGGGAGAAGAAAAGCAAAAGAGGGGAAAGAAGAGAGGAAGAGGAGAAACCCTTGTTGACCAAATTCTCCCTTACAACCCTCATCCTAGGTGGTTTTTAAGTTGTTTTGAGGTAAGTGGTGTGTGAATTAAGCTTCCTTCTTCCATAATTTTGTAATTTTGTGGAGTTTTTCTTTTTGGTATGTGGGTAATTTGCAGACTGTTCGAACTGATTTTGAGATAGCTATTGCCCTCGAAACTTTGGAAACTTAATTTCTGTACGTAGCTGAACTCGTTAGCTTTCCGTAGCCACTTGAAACGCCTCAATCCGATTATTCTACAATTAGTTATGATTTTTCTCGTAAACTGCCGCTAGCAGGAAAATTTCAGAATTTTTATGTCGAATTCAAACTTATTTTCTATCGTTTCGTCTAGTTAATGTATTGAAAAGGGTTATGTGGGATTGGGAACTGATGTTAAGGAGTTACATACTATTTTTTTATTTAATATCGACTCGTTCGAAATCGATTAGGATTTGTATTTAGCAATGAAAGGGATGTTACCACTAATAGTTAGTTATATTTAATTTGTCTTTAATTGCTCATCTCCTTTCTAGGTAAAGAACCATCGACGAAGAGCAAGGAACCGACTTCAGATTCCGGAGAGAGTTAATCACTTCCTTGTGAGTTGATAATTCGGGGAACGCCTTCTCTTGTGGGAAGTGTGGACCCTCGATAAATGTGCATTTATTTTAGTTTTAATTAATTGATAAGAAAATTATTTGGTATTGTGTTATGTGGTAAAGAGCCTGGTTGGCTCGATTTCTCTGGTTAGAGTCCTGTTAGCCATTTTATGAGTATTATTGATTTTAACTTATGTTGAAGAGTCTTGCCGGCTCGGTATCTGATAACATTTATTGTGAATTATTTGAGAATTGATTTCTGGTTATTCTTGTGTGCTATTAAGACTCTAACTTGAGTCGTTATTCATCTTATGATGCACATGCATATGTATGCCTGGTACCAAGGTTAAGTAGCCCGAATTGGTCACGGTTCGGGTGAGTTGGAGCGACATTGATTAAGTAGCCCGAATTGTCGCGGTTCGGGTGAGTTAGAGTGACAACCAAGTTGCCCGGGATTGGCAAACCCGTGTGAGTTAGATCTAACGGGGCACCTGTCCATTTGCCAAATACTGATACTCTGGAGGGTGATCGTTAGATGGATTAGTCTATTATAGGCTCAGTCAACGTCACCGGTGTGGGACATGCATGTCATATATGTTTATATGTTTGATCATTTCAAGTATTCAGTCGATATTGAATTGTGAACTTTAGCACTTGGCGTTGAGAAAGAATATTAATGTGCATTTTATCTAGAGTAACGGTGACGGGCTTGGACTGTCTCTCGACGGAGAGCTCAGTTCGAGGAGGATATTGACTACCCACGCGTTTTTTTTGTGATAACATGTTGTTTGAACAAATTGTGTTATTCGTAAATGTGCACTAAGGTTTTTATTTTCATTAATATGTACACTAAGTGAGAAATAGTTATTGTGAGACGAAATGTGGGATTTTATGTTATGAACCGCGAGTGGAATACATGCTTCGTATAAGGGTCGGGGTGACCGGCTTATCACCTCACTGAGCTAGTGGTTTTGCTCACCCCCATCATTCTTTCCTTTTCAGGCTGTTGATATCGTTTTGGTTGGAGGTTTGCCTATCGTTTGCTCGTCATCCAATCCGTGTTTTGGGTACTTCCTCTTTTATGTAAATTGACGGATTCATTGGCGAGATTGTATAGTTTATATTTGGTGACCCCCTTGATGTTCTTTTTGTACCTTCGCGATGTTATATCGTTCATGTATATTTTCTTTAAACTAAGTTACACCGTTGTATTTTGTACCTTTGTAAATCCTTGTTGATACTTTATGAGATGATGTCCTCGGGTTGTACCCGTTGTTATCAGTTGTTCAGTTCTACAGGTACTTGATAGCAAGCCTTACGTTTTCTATAAACTTTGTGGAGTGGAGTGCACCCATTCTGCAAAATTTATGGTTAACGTGGCGGTTGTCGCGTTCTGTCTGGGGTCGGGGCGTGACAACTTTCTTGGTATCAGAGCCTGGTTTTATGATTCTCATTCTTTTTTAGTCGAGCCAATGAGTCCAACTTTGTTTCTATGTCATCCTAAGGTATCGTATTACCTTGATGTTGACCTTGCATTTTCTTTCCTTTCTTCCTTTCAGTCATTATGGCACCTCCAGTTCGTCGTCGAGGTCGAGGTCGAGGTCGAGGACACGCTCCTCGTGATCCTCCGAGTCCTCTACTCTCTTCTGTTCCTCGTGGACCTCGAGGACATGTTTCTTCTGATCATGCCGTTCCTCCGACGGCTACGGACCCTATCAATTCTGATCATAGGGTGCCGGTTTTCCAGGTAGAGCAACCACGAGCCCAGTTGCGGGTTGAGCACATGATGACACCCGAGCAGTACCAATTGTATTATGATCACATTCGAATACATGGTGTTCCACCACCTACAACTGCTCATACAACTACGACTGTCACTGAAGAGGTTCTTCATGCTAATGAATCGATTCAACCTACAACTAATGTACCAGTTTTTACTCCAGAAATGGCTTTAGGAGGTTCTACTTCTCGAGGTGCACTTTTTATACCTGATTTGGTGAAAGCAGTTGAAAACATGGGGACATCGAAATTTGACGGTGCAAGAGATGTTTCTAAAGCGGGGGCATGGTTAAAGGAGATTACAGAGACCTTTGACACTTTGATGATTGAAGAATGTTATCGTGTGGTCATTGCAACCAAACTGTTAGGCCCAGATGCACGACGATGGTGGCAGAATCTAAAAGAGACATCTTCGGTTACTATTACGTGGGCTATCTTTGTGGAACGATTCAAAGATCGATACTTCTCTCAGTACATCAAGGATCAAAAGAGAAAGGAGTTCTTCAACCTATTTCAAGGCATTATGTCGGTCGTGGAGTACGAAAGCAAATTTCTGGAATTGCGAGAATTCGCTCTTGAGTCATATACGACGAGAGACTTATGCAAGAGATTTGAAGATGGTCTTAATTTAAATATTCGAGATCGCATCAAGTCTGGAGACAAGTACGAGAGTCTTGACGATCTCGTAGAAGAAGCCCTGAGGGTAGAAGGTTTAGTTCAGGCGAGACATAAGCTTGCAGAACGATCTCAAAAGAAAAGGCAAGGGAGCGCATTTCCAGGAAATGCTTCGAAGGTGTATAGGGGTGTGGGATCTTCGCGTGGCGCACCAAGTTCGGTATCTATTAGTTTTCCTCAACCTCGGGAGCAGTTTGGTAGAGGCGGGAGCAATGTCTCGGGATCGGTTGGTGAAAATCGCAAGTGCCAGAATTGCCTAAAATATCATGACGGCCCCTGTAAGGCTCCTCAAGTATGTTTTCACTGTCGACAGCCGGGGCATATGCGAAGTTCTTGTCCTCAGCTTATGGGAACGAGCAGTCAGGGTTCTGGTCAGCTTCGTGGTAAACTAACATATTCTACACCTAGAGATACTCGATCTGCAGTTACCAGAGTGCCCGATGCCTCAAGCGGCCCTAGTACTCAATCACCTATGCAAGGAAGGAAGCAAACTAGAGTATTTCATATTTCCCAGGAAGAGGCTCGCTCAGATCCGAAGGTTGTGACAGGTAATTTATAATCTGAGTATTTTCACATGCTAAATCTAACCCCGCCTTGTTATGCCACTTGATTACGAATAAAACATTCGTAAGAAATTCTATCTTTCCGAATTTTTAAATCACAATCTCACCTAATATTGCTTCTTTAGGCCATGTGTTTGTGGGAGACCATCAGGTCTACGTTTTATTTGACCCAGGTTCTGATAGGTCTTATATCCGAGATGATCTTACTTCGATCTTAGATTATCCTATCTCTCATTTGTCACCTGGAATCATCGTTCATACCCCTCTTGGAGAGCGTCTAATTCGTGATTCGGTATTCCTTGGTTGTCCATTGAAGATCAAAGATGTCATTTTAGAGGCTGAATTGATACCATTGCCTTTGATTGATCTTGATGTTATTCTTGGCATGGATTGGCTTTCTTCTCATCATGCAATTCTCGATTGCCACGAGAAGCTTGTTATTTTTCGTAGACCAGGATTCTCAGAACTTGTTTTTGAAGGTAAACTTCAAACGAGATCCCTCTCTTTTATTTCAATGTTGACTGCGCATAAATTAATGCGTAAGGGTTGTGAGGCATTCTTGGCATTTGTCATCGATACTTCTCTTTCTGAAACTAAACTAGATGACATCCCAATCGTGAATGAATTTCCTGATGTCTTTCCCAAAGACTTACCAGGACAACCTCCGAATCGAGAGATTGATTTTTCCATTGACGTACTTCCTGGAATCACACCTATATCAATTACTCCATATCGAATGTCGCCTGCTGAGCTCAAGGAACTCCAGACACAACTTGGGGAATTATTGGAGAAGGGGTTCATACGACCTAGCACATCTCCGTGGGGTGCTCCAGTTCTTTTTGTCAAGAAGAAAGATGGATCACTTCGCCTATGTGTTGACTACCGTCAATTGAACAAGGTGACAATTAAGAACAAATATCCTCTTCCAAGAATCGATGATCTGTTTGATCAATTACAAGGAGCAACTGTGTTCTCAAAAATTGATTTGCGATCCGGTTATCACCAACTCAAGATTAGGGAATCTGATATCCCTAAGTCTGCTTTTCGAACCAGATACGGTCATTTTGAATTTTGTGTTATGCCTTTTGGACTTACAAATGCTCCTGCAGCTTTTATGGATCTTATGAATCGGGTCTTTCGGCCATACTTAGATAAGTTTGTCATCATCTTCATTGATGACATTCTTATTTATTCTAAATCGGACGACGAGCATTCTCATCATCTAAGAATTGCTCTGAACATTCTCAGAGAAAACCAGCTTTATGCTAAATTCTCGAAGTGTGAATTTTGGCTTCGCGAGGTAAGCTTTTTGGGTCATCACATTTCTAAAGAAGGAATCTACGTCGATCCAGTGAAGATCCAAGCTATACTAGATTGGGAGCGTCCAAAGAACGTGACAGAGATTCGTAGTTTTCTGGGATTAGCTGGATATTATCGACGGTTTATCAAAGACTTTTCGTTATTGGCTTCATCTTTGACTAAATTGACTCGGAAAGGGGTAAAATTTGAATGGAATGAAGAATGCGACGAAGCATTTCAAGAATTGAAAAGACGACTCGTTTCAGCTCCTATTCTTGCTTTGCCAGACCCAGCGATTGGAGAATTTACCATTTATAGCGACGCCTCGAGACAAGGATTAGGATGCGTTCTCATGCAAGAAGGAAAGGTTATTGCCTACGCTTCAAGGCAATTGAAGAAGAACGAAGAAAATTATCCTACACATGATTTAGAGTTGGCTGCAATCGTCTTTGCATTGAAGATCTGGAGGCACTATCTGTATGGTGCAACTTGTCGGGTTTTCACTGATCACAAAAGCTTAAAGTATATCACCACCCAAAAGGAGCTCAACCTCAGGCAAAGGCGATGGATGGAGTTGATTAGTGAGTATGACTTAGTCATCGATTATCATCCTGGTAAGGCGAACGTTGTTGCAGATGCTCTGAGTAGAAAGTCTTCTACCTCACTTGCTTCGATTCAATCTTTTTATCTTCCTATGTTGGAGCAATTTAAATCTTTACACATTTCGCTCGATTGTGAAAAGTCTAATGATTCTGCCTTAATCGCCAAATTCGAGGTTAGACCTACCTTGTTCGAGCAAATTCGAGAAAGACAATCACACGATGTTTATTTACAACAGAAGATTGTGAAGCTAAATCAAGGAAAAGAAACCGAATTTCAAATTCGGGATGATGGACTTCTTACTTTTAAAAATCGTGTTTGTGTTCCATCAGAACTTGATGTTCGTAGAGCTATTCTTGAGGAAGCCCATTCTTCAGCCTATGCTATGCATCCTGGTAGTACCAAGATGTACAGAATATTTCGGGAGCATTATTGGTGGCCAGGTATGAAACGGGACATTACTGAATTTGTATCAAAGTGTTTATCATGCCAACAGATTAAAGCGGAACACCAAAAACCAGCCGGTATGCTTCAACCACTACCTATTCCTGAGTGGAAATGGGAAAACGTCACAATGGATTTTGTTTCTGGTTTACCTCGAACCCAAAAGGGTTTTGACTCAATTTGGGTCATTGTCGATCGTCTGACGAAATCGGCACATTTCCTTCCAGTGCATACTAACGAATCTTTAGAGAAACTTGCCAAGTTATATGTCGATGAGATCGTGAGATTGCACGGAGTACCAGTGTCAATCATATCTGACCGTGATCCAAGATTCACTTCCCGTTTTTGGCCTAGTCTGCAGAAAGCGCTAGGTACAAAATTACTATTCAGTACCTCGTTTCATCCACAGACTGATGGACAGTCAGAGAGAACTATACAGACACTAGAAGACATGCTACGTGCAGTGGTGTTGAATTTGGGAGGTAGCTGGGATAAGTACGTGACTTTGGTGGAGTTCGCTTATAACAACAGTTATCATTCAAGCATTGGAATGCCCCCGTACGAAGCTCTGTATGGCCGAAAGTGTCGAACACCACTCTTTTGGGATGAGGTTGGCGAGAGACAAATCGAACAAGTAGAGCTAATCGAAGATGCGAAGGCAAAAATACAACTTATTCGAGACAGACTTAAGGCAGCGCAAGATCGACAGAAAAGCTACGCAGATAATAGGAGGCGCGATTTGGAGTTTAATGAAGGAGACAAAGTTTTTCTGAAAGTTTCTCCATGGAAGGGCGTGTTGCGATTCCGCCGTCGAGGAAAGTTGAGTCCAAGGTATATTGGCCCGTTTACGATCGTGCAAAGGATTGGTCGTGTTGCATATCGACTTGAGCTACCATCGGAATTGTCGAAGATTCACGATGTCTTCCATGTCTCTATGCTTAGAAAATATGAACCAGATCCTTCGCACGTGCTCAAAGATCCCCCAGTTGTATTAAAGGAAAATCTATCGTACGAAGTACAACCTGTTCAAATTGTAGATCGCCGAGAGAAAATGCTTCGTAACAAATCCATTCCTATGGTGAGAGTTCTATGGAGAAGTGATCAAATTGAAGAAGAAACATGGGAACCAGAGTCAGTCATGCGTCAACACCATCCAAATCTCTTTTCATCTCTAGGTACGTTTATGTTTCGAGGACGAAACGTTTTAGAGGAGGGGATACTTTATAATATCTTAGCCCAACTAGATTTTTGTTAGAAAGCCCAAAACCTAATTATTTATTTTTATGGCCCAAAAGGTCAGCCCAATTAAGCCCAATTAGAATTTTTTTAGAAAGCCCAAACTTATTTATTTATTTATTTTGTGGCCCAAAGTTTCAGCCCACTTAAATGGGCTGATATATAATTAGTAAGACTAAAGTTAAAAAAAAAAGAGAGAGAAGAACGGGAGAAGAAAAGCAAAAGAGGGGAAAGAAGAGAGGAAGAGGAGAAACCCTTGTTGACCAAATTCTCCCTTACAACCCTCATCCTAGGTGGTTTTTAAGTTGTTTTGAGGTAAGTGGTGTGTGAATTAAGCTTCCTTCTTCCATAATTTTGTAATTTTGTGGAGTTTTTCTTTTTGGTATGTGGGTAATTTGCAGACTGTTCGAACTGATTTTGAGATAGCTATTGCCCTCGAAACTTTGGAAACTTAATTTCTGTACGTAGCTGAACTCGTTAGCTTTCCGTAGCCACTTGAAACGCCTCAATCCGATTATTCTACAATTAGTTATGATTTTTCTCGTAAACTGCCGCTAGCAGGAAAATTTCAGAATTTTTATGTCGAATTCAAACTTATTTTCTATCGTTTCGTCTAGTTAATGTATTGAAAAGGGTTATGTGGGATTGGGAACTGATGTTAAGGAGTTACATACTATTTTTTTATTTAATATCGACTCGTTCGAAATCGATTAGGATTTGTATTTAGCAATGAAAGGGATGTTACCACTAATAGTTAGTTATATTTAATTTGTATTTAATTGCTCATCTCCTTTCTAGGTAAAGAACCATCGACGAAGAGCAAGGAACCGACTTCAGATTCCGGAGAGAGTTAATCACTTCCTTGTGAGTTGATAATTCGGGAACGCCTTCTCTTGTGGGAAGTGTGGACCCTCGATAAATGTGCATTTATTTTAGAGTAACGGTGACGGGCTTGGACTGTCTCTCGACGGAGAGCTCAGTTCGAGGAGGATATTGACTACCCACGCGTTTTTTTTGTGATAACATGTTGTTTGAACAAATTGTGTTATTCGTAAATGTGCACTAAGGTTTTTATTTTCATTAATATGTACACTAAGTGAGAAATAGTTATTGTGAGACGAAATGTGGGATTTTATGTTATGAACCGCGAGTGGAATACATGCTTCGTATAAGGGTCGGGGTGACCGGCTTATCACCTCACTGAGCTAGTGGTTTTGCTCACCCCCATCATTCTTTCCTTTTCAGGCTGTTGATATCGTTTTGGTTGGAGGTTTGCCTATCGTTTGCTCGTCATCCAATCCGTGTTTTGGGTACTTCCTCTTTTATGTAAATTGACGGATTCATTGGCGAGATTGTATAGTTTATATTTGGTGACCCCCTTGATGTTCTTTTTGTACCTTCGCGATGTTATATCGTTCATGTATATTTTCTTTAAACTAAGTTACACCGTTGTATTTTGTACCTTTGTAAATCCTTGTTGATACTTTATGAGATGATGTCCACGGGTTGTACCCGTTGTTATCAGTTGTTCAGTTCTACAGGTACTTGATAGCAAGCCTTACGTTTTCTATAAACTTTGTGGAGTGGAGTGCACCCATTCTGCAAAATTTATGGTTAACGTGGCGGTTGTCGCGTTCTGTCTGGGGTCGGGGCGTGACAAAATATGTATCGAAACAAAAGAAACATTGATCATAACGAGAAAACGAGCATAAAAAAAAAGGAAATCTACATCGAAACGAATGAAATGTTGATCGTAATGAGAAAATGAGCATTAAAATGAAGTAAATATTCATCGAAACGAAGGAAATGTTGATTGTAATGAGAAAAGGAGCATCAAAATGAAGGAAATATGCATCGAAACAAAGGAAATATTGATCCTAACGAGAAAACGAGCATCAAAAAGAAAAAAATCTGCATCGAAACGAATGAAATGTTGATCGTAAAAAGAAAAGGAGCATAAAAATGAAGCAAATATGCATCGAAACGAAGGAAATGCTGATCGTAACGAGAAAAAGTGCATCAAAATGAAGGAAATATATATCGAAACGAAGAAAATGTTGATCATAACGAGAAAATGAGCATTAAAATGAAGGAAATATTCATAGAAACGAAGAAAATGTCGATCGTACTCAGAAAAAGAGCATCAAAATGACGGAAATCTGCATCGAAACGAATGAAATGTAGATCGTAACGAGAAAAGGAGCATCAAAATGAAGGAAATATGCATCGAAACAAAGGAAACATTGAACATAACGAGAAAACGAGCATCAAAAAGAAGGAAATCTGCATCGAAACGAATGAAATGTTGATCATAACAAGAAAAGGAGCATCAAAATGAAGTAAATATGCATCGAAACGAAGGAAATGCTGATCGTAACGAGAAAAAGTGCATCAAAATGACGGAAATATACGTCGAAACGAAGAAAATGTTGATCATAACGAGAAAATGAGCATTAAAATGAAGGAAATATTCATAGAAACGAAGAAAATGTTGATCGTACTGAGAAAAGGAGCATCAAAATGATGGAAATCTGCATCGAAACGAATGAAATGTTGATCGTAACAAGAAAATGAGCATCAAAATGAAGGAAATGTGCATTGAAACGAAGGAAATGTTGATCGTAACGAGGAAATTAGCATTAAAATGAATGAAATATTCATCGAAACGAAGGAAATGTTGATCGTAATGAGAAAAGAAGCATCAAATGAAGTAAATATGCATCGAAACAAAGGAAACATTGATCATAACGATAAAACGAGCATCTAAAAGTTGGAAATATGCATCGAAACAAAGGAAATATTGATCATAACGAGAAAACGAGCATCAAAAAGAAGGAAATCTTCATCAAAACGAATGAAATGTTGATCGTAACAAGAAAAGGAGCATCAAAATGAAGGAAATATGCATAGAAACGAAGGAAATGTTGATCATAACGAGAAAATGAGCATTAAAATGAAGGAAATATTCATTGAAACAAAGGAAATGTTGATCGTAATGAGAAAAGGGGCATCAAAATGAAGGAAATATGCATCAAAACAAAGGAAATATTGATCATAACTAGAAAATGAGCATCAAAAAGAAGGAAATCTGCATAGAAACGAATGAAATGTTGATCGTAATAAGAAAAGGAGCATCAAAATGAATTAAATATGCATTGAAACGAAGGAAATGATGATCGTAACAAGAAAAAATGCATTAAAATGAAGGAAATATACATTGAAACGAAGAAAATGTTGATCATAACGAGAAAATGAGCATTAAAATGAAGGAAATATTGATCATAACGATAAAACGAGCATCAAAAAGAAGGAAATCTGCATCGAAACGAATGAAATGTTGATCGTAACAGGAAAAGGAGCATCAAAATGAAGGAAATATGCTTCGAAACGAAGGAAATGTTGATGTAACGAAAAAATGAGCATTAAAATGAAGGAAATATTCATCGAAACGAAGGAAATGTAGATTGTAATGAGAAAAGAAGCATCAAAATGAAGGAAATATGCGTCGAAACAAAGAAAACATTGATCATAACGAGAAAACGAGCATAAAAAAGAAGGAAATATGTATCGAAACAAAGCAAACATTGATCATAACGAGAAAACGAGCATCAAAAAGAAGGAAATCTGCATCGAAACGAATGAAATGTTGATCGTAACAAGAAAAGGGGCATAAAAATGAAGTAAATATGCATTAAAACGAAGGAAATGTTGATCGTAACAAGAAAAGGACATCAAAATGAAGGAAATATGCATCAAAACGAAGATAATATTGATCATAAAGAGAAAATGAGAATCAAACGAAGGAAATATACATCGAAGCAAAGGAAACATTGATCATAAAGAGAAAACGAGCATCAAAAAGAAAGAAATCTGCATCGAAACGAATGAAATATTGATCGTAATAAGAAAAGGAGCATCAAAATGAAGGAAATATGCATCGAAACGAAGGTAATATTGATCGTAACGAGAAAATAAGAATCAAAATGAAGAAAAAATTCATCGAAACAAAGGAAATATTGATCGTAATGAGAAAACGAGCATCAAAAAGAAGGAAATCTGCATCAAAACGAATGAAATGTTGATCGTAGCAAGAAAAGGAGCATCAAAATGAAGTAAATATGCATCGAAACGAAGGAAATGTTGATCGTAACGAGAAAATGAGCAATAAAATGAAGGAAATATTCGTCGAAACGAAGGAAATGTTGATCGTAATTAGATAAGGAGCATCAAAATGAAGGAAATATGCATCGAAACAAAGGAAATATTGATCATAACGAGAAAACGAGCATCAAAAATAGGAAATCAGCATCGAAACGAATGAAATGTTGATCGTAACAAGAAAAGGAGCGTCAAAATGAAGTAAATATGCATCGAAACGAAGGAAATGCTGATCGTAACGAGAAAAAGTGCATCAAAATGAAGGAAATATATATCGAAATGAAGAAAATGTTGATCATAACGAGAAAATGAGCTTAAAGTGATTGAAATATTCATGGAAACGAAGGAAATGTTAATCGTACTGAGAAAAGGAGCATCAAAATGATGGAAATCTGCATCGAAATGAACGAAATGTTGATCGTAACGAGAAAAGGAGCATCAAAATGAAGGAAATATGCATCGAAACGAAGGTAATATAGATTGTAATGAGAAAATGAGAATTAAAACGAAGGAAATATGCATCGAAAACAAGGAAATATTGACCGTAATGAGAAAACGAGCGTAAAAAAAAGGAAATCTGCGTCGAAACGAATAAAATGTTGATCGTAACAAGAAAAGGAGCATCAAAATGAAGGAAATGTGCATCGAAACAAAGAAAATGTTGATCGTAACGAGGATTTAAGCATTAAAATGAATGAAATATACATCGAAACAAAGAAAATGTTGATCATAACGATAAAACGAGCATCTAAAATTTGGAAATATGCATCGAGACAAAGAAAATATTGATCATAACGAGAAAACGAGCATAAAAAAGAAGGAAATCTGCATCGAAACGAATGAAATTTTGATAACAACAAGAAAAGGAGCATCAAAATGAAGTAAATATGCATCGAAACGAAGGAAATGTTGATCATTACTAGAAAATGAGCATTAAAATGAAGGAAATCTGCGTAGAAACGAATGAAATGTTGATCGTAACAAGAAAAGGAGCACCAAAATGAAGGAAATATGCATCGAAACAAAGGAAACATTGATCATAACGAGAAAACGAGCATCAAAAAGAAGGAAATCTACATCGAAACGAATGAAATGTTGATAATAACAAGAAAAGGAGCATCAAAATGAAGGAAATATGCATCGAAACGAAGGAAATGTTGATCGTAACGAGAAAATGAGCATTAAAATGAAGGAAATATTCATCGAAACTAAGGAAATGTTGATTGTAATGAGAAAAGGAGCATCAAAATGAAGGAAATATGCATCGAAACAAAGGAAATATTGATCATAACGAGAAAACGAGCAACAAAAAGAAGGAAATATGCATCGAAACGAATGAAATGTTGATCGTAAAAAGAAAAGGAGCCTCAAAATGAAGTAAATATGCATCGAAACGAAGGAAATGCTGATCGTAACGACAAAAAGTGCATCAAAATGAAGGAAATATACATCGAAACGAAGAAAATGTTGATCATAACGAGAAAATGAGCATTAAAATGAAGGAAATATTCATAGAAACGAAGGAAATGTTGATCGTACTGAGAAAAAGAGCATCAAAATGACGGAAATCTGCATCGAAACGAATGAAATGTTGATCGTAACGAGAAAAGGAGCATCAAAATGAAGGAAATATGCATCGAAACAAAGGAAACATTGATCATAACGAGAAAACGAGCATAAAAAAGAAGGAAATATGTATCGAAACAAAAGAAACATTGATCATAACGAGAAAACGAGCATCAAAAAGTAGGAAATCTACATCGAAACGAATGAAATATTGATAATAACAAGAAAATGAGCATCAAAATGAAGGAAATATGCATCGAAACTAAGGAAATGTTGATCGTAACGAGAAAATGAGCATTAAAATGAAGGAAATATTCATCGAAACGATGGAAATGTTGATTGTAATGAGAAAAGGAGCATCAAAATGAAGGAAATATGCATCGAAACAAAGGAAATATTGATCATAACGAGAAAACGAGCATCAAAAAGAAGGAAATCTGCATCGAAACGAATGAAATGTTGATCGTAAAAAAAAAAGAGCATCAAAATGAAGTAAATATGCATCGAAACGAAGGAAATGCTGATCGTAACGAGAAAAAGTGCATCAAAATGTTGGAAATATACGTCGAAACGAAGAAAATGTTGATCATAAAGAGAAAATGAGCATTAAAATGAAGGAAATATTCATAGAAACGAAGGAAATGTTGATCGTACTGAGAAAAGGAGCATCCAAATGATGGAAATGTGCATAGAAACGAATGAAATATTGATCGTAACAAGAAAATGAGTATTAAAATGAAGGAAATGTGCATCGAAACGAATGAAATATTGATCGTAACGAGGAAATTAGCATTAAAATGAATGAAATATTCATCGTAACGAAGGAAATGTTGATCGTAATGAGAAAAGAAGCATCAAAATGAAGTAAATATGCATCGAAACAAAGGAAACATTGATCATAACGATAAAACGAGCATCTAAAAGTTGGAAATATGCATCGAAACAAAGGAAATATTGATCATAACGAGAAAACGAGCATCAAAAGAAGGAAATCTTCATCGAAACGAATGAAATGTTGATCGTAACAAGAATAGGAGCATCAAAATGAAGGAAATATGCATCGAAACGAAGGAAATGTTGATCATAACGAGAAAATAAGCATTAAAATGAATGAAATATTCATCGTAACAAAAGAAATATTGATTGTAATGAGAAAAGGAGCATCAAAATGAAGGAAATATGCATCGAAACAAAGGAAATATTGATGATAACTAGAAAATGAGCAACAAAAAGAAGGAAATCTGCATAGAAACGAATGAAATGTTGATCGTAACAAGAAAAGGAGCATCAAAATGAATTAAATATGCATTGAAACGAAGGAAATGCTTATCATAACGAGAAAAAGTGCATCAAAATGAAGGAAATATACATAGAAACGAAGAAAATATTGATCATAACGAGAAAATAGCATTAAAATGAAGGAAATATTGATCATAACGATAAAATGAGCATAAAAAAGAAGGAAATCTGCATCAAAACGAATGAAATGTTGATCGTAACAAGAAAAGGAGCATCAAAATGATGGAAATATGCTTCGAAACGAAGGAAATGTTGATCGTAACGAAAAAATGTCCATTAAAATGAAGGAAATATTTATCGAAACGAAGGAAATGTTGATCGTAATGAGAAAAGAAGCATCAAAATTAAGGAAATATGCGTCGAAAAAAAGGAAACATTAATCATAACGAGAAAACGAGCATAAAAAAGAAGGAAATATGTATCGAAACAAAGTAAACATTGATCATAACGAGAAAACGAGCATCAAAAAGAATGAAATCTGCATCGAAACGAATGAAATGTTGATCGTAACAAGAAAAAGAACATCAAAATGAAGGAAATATGCATCGAAACAAAGGAAATGTTGATCGTAACGAGAAAATGAGCATTAAAATGAAGGAAATATTTATTGAAACGAAGGAAATGTTGATCGTAAATAGAAAAGGAGCATCAAAATGAAGGAAATATGCATCGAAACAAAGGAAATATTGATCATAACGAGAAAATGAGCATAAAAAAGAAGGAAATCTGCATCGAAATGAATGAAATGTTGATCGTAACAAGAAAAGGAGCATCAAAATGAAGTAAATATGCATCGAAACGAAAGAAATGTTGATCGTAACAAGAAAAGGAGCATCAAAATGAAGGAAATATGCATCAAAACGAAGATAATATTGATCATAAAGAGAAAATGAAAATCAAACGAAGGAAATATGCATCGAAGCAAAGGAAACATTGATCATAATGAGAAAACGAGCATCAAAAAGAAGGAAATCTGCATCGAAACGAATGAAATGTTGATCGTAATAAGAAAAGGAGCATCGAAATGAAAGAAATATGCATCGAAACGAAGGTAATATTGATCGTAACGAGAAAATAAGAATCAAAACGAAGAAAAAATTCATCGAAACAAAGGAAATATTGATCGTAACGAGAAAACGAGCATCAAAAAGAAGGAAATCTGCATCAAAACGAATGAAATGTTGATCGTAGCAAGAAAAGGAGCATCAAAATAAAGTAAATATGCATCGAAACGAAGGAAATGTTGATCGTAACGATAAAATAAGCATTAAAAAGAAGGAAATATTTATCGAAACGAAGGAAATGTTGATCGTAATGAGAAAAGGAGCATCAAAATGAAGGAAATATGCATCGAAACAAGAAAACATTGATCATAACGAGGAAACGAGCATCAAAAAGAAGAAAATATGCATAGAAACAAAGGAAACATTGATCATAACGAGAAAATGAGCATCAAAAAGAAGGAAATCTGCATCGAAACGATTGAAATGTTGATCGTAATAAGAAAAGGAGCATCAAAATGAAGGAAATATGCATCGAAATGAAGGAAATGTTGATCATAACGAGAAAATGAGCATTAAAATGAAGGAAATATTCATCGAAACGAAGGAAATGTTGATCATAATGAGAAAAGAAGCATCTAAATGAAGGAAATATGCATCGAAACAAAAGAAACATTGATCATAACGAGAAAACGAGCATAAAAAAGAAGGAAATCTGCATCAAAACGAATGAAATGTTGTTCGTAACTAGAAAAGGAGCATCAAAATGAAGGAAATATGCATCAAAACGAAGGAAATGATGATCGTAACGAGAAAATGAGCATTAAAATGAAGGAAATATTCATTGAAACGAACGAAACATTGATCGTAATGAGAAAAGGAGAATCAAAATGAAGGAAATATGCATCGAAATAAAGGAAATATTAATCATAACGAGAAAATGAGCATCAAAAAGAAGGAAATATGCATCAAAACGAAGATAATATTGATCATAAAGAGAAAATGAAAATCAAACGAAGGAAATCTGCATCGAAACGAATGAAATGTTGATAACAACAAGAAAAGGAGCATCAAAATGAAGTAAATATGCATCGAAACGAAGGAAATGTTGATCATAACTAGAAAATGAGCATTAAAATGAAGGAAATATTCATCGAAACAAAGAAAATGTAGATCGTAATGAGAAAAGGAGGATCAAAATGAAGGAAATATGCATAGAAACAAAAGAAATATTGATCATAACTAGAAAATGAGCATCAAAAAAAAGGAAATCTGCATAGAAACGAATGAAATGTTGATCGTAACAAGAAAAGGAGCACCAAAATGAAGGAAATATGCATCGAAACAAAGGAAACATTGATCATAACGAGAAAACGAGCATCAAAAAGAAGGAAATCTACATCGAAACGAATGAAATGTTGATAATAACAAGAAAAGGAGCATCAAAATGAAGGAAATATGCATCGAAACGAAGGAAATGTTGATCGTAACGAGAAAATGAGCATTAAAATGAAGGAAATATTCATCGAAACGAAGGAAATGTTGATTGTAATGAGAAAAGGAGCATCAAAATGAAGGAAATATGCATCGAAACAAAGGAAATATTGATCATAACGAGAAAACGAGCATCAAAAAGAAGGAAATATGCATCGAAACGAATGAAATGTTGATCGTAAAAAGAAAATGAGCATCAAAATGAAGTAAATATGCATCGAAACGAAGGAAATGCTGATCATAACGACAAAAAGTGCATTAAAATGAAGGAAACATACATCGAAACGAAGAAAATGTTGATCATAACGAGAAAATGAGCATTAAAATGAAGGAAATATTCATAGAAACGAAGGAAATGTTGATCGTACTGAGAAAAAGAGCATCAAAATGACGGAAATCTGCATCGAAACGAATGAAATGTTGATCGTAACGAGAAAAGGAGCATCAAAATGAAGGAAATATGCATCGAAACAAAGGAAACATTGATCATAACGAGAAAACGAGCATAAAAAAGAAGGAAATATGTATCGAAACAAAAGAAACATTGATCATAACGAGAAAACGAGCATCAAAAAGTAGGAAATCTACATCGAAACAAATGAAATGTTGATAATAACAAGAAAAGGAGCATCAAAATGAAGTAAATATGCATCGAAACGAAGGAAATGCTGATCGTAACGACAAAAAGTGCATCAAAATGAAGGAAATATACATCGAAACGAAGAAAATGTTGATCATAACGAGAAAATAAGCATTAAAATGAAGGAAATATTCATAGAAACGAAGGAAATGTTGATCGTACTGAGAAAAAGAGCATCAAAATGACGGAAATCTGCATCGAAACGAATGAAATGTTGATCGTAACGAGAAAAGGAGCATCAAAATGAAGGAAATATACATCGAAACAAAGGAAACATTGATCATAACGAGAAAACGAGCATAAAAAAGAAGGAAATATGTATCGAAACAAAAGAAACATTGATCATAACGAGAAAACGAGCATCAAAAAGTAGGAAATCTACATCGAAACGAATGAAATGTTGATAATAACAAGAAAAGGAGCATCAAAATGA
Organism: Pogostemon cablin; assembly: GCA_023678885.1. Lineage (NCBI taxonomy): Eukaryota > Viridiplantae > Streptophyta > Magnoliopsida > Lamiales > Lamiaceae > Pogostemon > Pogostemon cablin. The sequence continues at coordinate 3,019 of JAHCLQ010000594.1, read as the reverse complement.
AAGAAATATGCATCGAAACTAAGGAAATGTTGATCGTAACGAGAAAATGAGCATTAAAATGAAGGAAATATTCATCGAAACGATGGAAATGTTGATTGTAATGAGAAAAGGAGCATCAAAATGAAGGAAATATGCATCGAAACAAAGGAAATATTGATCATAACGAGAAAATGAGCATCAAAAAGAAGGAAATCTGCATCGAAACGAATGAAATGTTGATCGTAAAAAAAAAAGAGCATCAAAATGAAGTAAATATGCATCGAAACGAAGGAAATGCTGATCGTAACGAGAAAAAGTGCATCAAAATGTTGGAAATATACGTCGAAACGAAGAAAATGTTGATCATAACGAGAAAATGAGCATTAAAATGAAGGAAATATTCATAGAAACGAAGGAAATGTTGATCGTACTGAGAAAAGGAGCATCCAAATGATGGAAATGTGCATAGAAACGAATGAAATATTGATCGTAACAAGAAAATGAGTATTAAAATGAAGGAAATGTGCATCGAAACGAATGAAATATTGATCGTAACGAGGAAATTAGCATTAAAATGAATGAAATATTCATCGTAACGAAGGAAATGTTGATCGTAATGAGAAAAGAAGCATCAAAATAAAGTAAATATGCATCGAAACAAAGGAAACATTGATCATAACGATAAAACGAGCATCTAAAAGTTGGAAATATGCATCGAAACAAAGGAAATATTGATCATAACGAGAAAACGAGCATCAAAAGAAGGAAATCTTCATCGAAACGAATGAAATGTTGATCGTAACAAGAATAGGAGCATCAAAATGAAGGAAATATGCATCGAAACGAAGAAAATGTTGATCATAACGAGAAAATAAGCATTAAAATGAATGAAATATTCATCGTAACAAAAGAAATATTGATTGTAATGAGAAAAGGAGCATCAAAATGAAGGAAATATGCATCGAAACAAAGGAAATATTGATGATAACTAGAAAATGAGCAACAAAAAGAAGGAAATCTGCATAGAAACGAATGAAATGTTGATCGTAACAAAAAAAGGAGCATCAAAATGAATTAAATATGCATTGAAACGAAGGAAATGCTTATCATAACGAGAAAAAGTGCATCAAAATGAAGGAAATATACATAGAAACGAAGAAAATATTGATCATAACGAGAAAATAGCATTAAAATGAAGGAAATATTGATCATAACGATAAAATGAGCATAAAAAAGAAGGAAATCTGCATCAAAACGAATGAAATGTTGATCGTAACAAGAAAAGGAGCATCAAAATGATGGAAATATGCTTCGAAACGAAGGAAATGTTGATCGTAACGAAAAAATGTCCATTAAAATGAAGGAAATATTTATCGAAACGAAGGAAATGTTGATCGTAATGAGAAAAGAAGCATCAAAATTAAGGAAATATACGTCGAAAAAAAGGAAACATTAATCATAACGAGAAAACGAGCATAAAAAAGAAGGAAATATGTATCGAAACAAAGTAAACATTGATCATAACGAGAAAACGAGCATCAAAAAGAATGAAATCTGCATCGAAACGAATGAAATGTTGATCGTAACAAGAAAAAGAGCATCAAAATGAAGGAAATATGCATCGAAACAAAGGAAATGTTGATCGTAACGAGAAAATGAGCATTAAAATGAAGGAAATATTTATTGAAACGAAGGAAATGTTGATCGTAAATAGAAAAGGAGCATCAAAATGAAGGAAATATGCATCGAAACAAAGGAAATATTGATCATAACGAGAAAATGAGCATAAAAAAGAAGGAAATCTGCATCGAAATGAATGAAATGTTGATCGTAACAAGAAAAGGAGCATCAAAATGAAGTAAATATGCATCGAAACGAAAGAAATGTTGATCGTAACAAGAAAAGGAGCATCAAAATGAAGGAAATATGCATCAAAACGAAGATAATATTGATCATAAAGAGAAAATGAAAATCAAACGAAGGAAATATGCATCGAAGCAAAGGAAACATTGATCATAATGAGAAAACGAGCATCAAAAAGAAGGAAATCTGCATCGAAACGAATGAAATGTTGATCGTAATAAGAAAAGGAGCATCGAAATGAAAGAAATATGCATCGAAACGAAGGTAATATTGATCGTAACGAGAAAATAAGAATCAAAACGAAGAAAAAATTCATCGAAACAAAGGAAATATTGATCGTAACGAGAAAACGAGCATCAAAAAGAAGGAAATCTGCATCAAAACGAATGAAATGTTGATCGTAGCAAGAAAAGGAGCATCAAAATAAAGTAAATATGCATCGAAACAAAGGAAATGTTGATCGTAACGATAAAATAAGCATTAAAAAGAAGGAAATATTTATCGAAACGAAGGAAATGTTGATCGTAATGAGAAAAGGAGCATCAAAATGAAGGAAATATGCATCGAAACAAGAAAACATTGATCATAACGAGGAAACGAGCATCAAAAAGAAGAAAATATGCATAGAAACAAAGGAAACATTGATCATAACGAGAAAATGAGCATCAAAAAGAAGGAAATCTGCATCGAAACGATTGAAATGTTGATCGTAATAAGAAAAGGAGCATCAAAATGAAGGAAATATGCAACGAAATGAAGGAAATGTTGATCATAACGAGAAAATAAGCATTAAAATGAAGGAAATATTCATCGAAACGAAGGAAATGTTGATCATAATGAGAAAAGAAGCATCTAAATTAAGGAAATATGCATCGAAACAAAAGAAACATTGATCATAACGAGAAAACGAGCATAAAAAAGAAGGAAATCTGCATCAAAACGAATGAAATGTTGATCGTAACTAGAAAAGGAGCATCAAAATGAAGGAAATATGCATCAAAACGAAGGAAATGATGATCGTAACGAGAAAATGAGCATTAAAATGAAGGAAATATTCATTGAAACGAACGAAACGTTGATCGTAATGAGAAAAGGAGAATCAAAATGAAGGAAATATGCATCGAAATAAAGGAAATATTAATCATAACGAGAAAATGAGCATCAAAAAGAAGGAAAT
>JAHCLQ010000593.1:0-48532 GCA_023678885.1 Pogostemon cablin | reverse complement strand
TCGTTATGATCAATGTTTCTATTGTTTCGATGCATATTTCTTTCATTTTAATGTTTCTTTTCTCATTATGATCAACATTTCCTTCGTTTCGATGAATATTTCCTTCATTTTAATGATCATTTTCACGTTATGATCAACATTTCTTTCGTTTCGATGCATATTTCCTTCATTTTGATGCTCCTTTTCTTATTACGATCAACATTTCATTCGTTTCGATGCAGATTTCCTTCTTTTTGATGCTCATTTTCTCGTTATGATCAATGTTTCCTTTATTTCTATGCATATTTTTTTCTTTTTGATGCTCGTTTTCTCGTTATGATCAATGTTTTCTTTGTTTCGATGCATATTTCCATCATTTTGATGCTCCTTTTCTCATTACGATCAACATTTCCTTCGTTTCGATAAATATTTCCTTCATTTTAATGCTCATTTTCTCGTTATGATCAACATTTCCTTCGTTTCGATGCATATTTCCTTCATTTTGATGCTCCTTTTCTTTTTACGATCAACATTTCATTCGTTTCGATGCAGATTTCCTTCTTTTTGATGCTCGTTTTCTCGTTATGTTCAATGTTTCCTTTGTTTCGATGCATATTTCCTTCATTTTGATGCTCATTTTCTCGTTACGATCAACATTTCATTCGTTTCGATGCAGATTTCCGTCATTTTGATGCTCTTTTTCTCAGTACGATCATCATTTCCTTCGTTTCTACGAATATTTCCTTCATTTTAATGCTCATTTTCTCGTTATGATCAACATTTTCTTCGTTTTGATGTATATTTCCTTCATTTTGATGCACTTTTTTTCGTTACGATCAGCATTTCCTTCATTTCGATGCATATTTACTTAATTTTGATGTTCCTTTTCTTTTTACGATCAACATTTCATTCGTTTCGATGCAGATTTCCTTCTTTTTGATGCTCGTTTTCTCGTTATGATCAATATTTCCTTTGTTTCGATGCATATTTCATTCATTTTGATGCTCCTTTTCTCATTACAATCAACATTTCCTTCGTTTCGATGAATATTTCCTTCATTTTAATGCTCATTTTCTTGTTACGATCAACATTTCCTTCGTTTCGATGCATATTTCTTTCATTTTGATGCTCCTTTTCTTATTGTTATCAACATTTCATTCGTTTCGATGCAGATTTCCTTCTTTTTGATGCTCGTTTTCTCGTTATGATCAATGTATCTTTTGTTTCGATACATATTTCCTTCTTTTTATGCTCGTTTTATCGTTATAATCAATGTTTCTTTTGTTTCGATGCATATTTCCTTCATTTTGGTGCTCCTTTTCTTGTTACGATCAACATTTCATTCGTTTCGATGAAGATTTCCTTCTTTTTGATGCTCGTTTTCTGGTTATGATCAATATTTCCTTTGTTTCGATGCATATTTCAAACTTTTAGATGCTCGTTTTATCGTTATGATCAATGTTTCCTTTGTTTCGATGCATATTTACTTCATTTTGATGCTTCTTTTCTCATTACGATCAACATTTCCTTCGTTTCGATGTACATTTCCTTCATTTTGATGCTCCTTTTCTTGTTACGATCAACATTTCATTCGTTTCGACGCAGATTTCCATCATTTTGATGCTCCTTTTTTCAGTACGATCAATATTTCCTTCGTTTCTATGAATATTTCCTTCATTTTAATGTTCATTTTCTCGTTATGATCAACATTTTCTTCGTTTCGACGTATAATTCCATCATTTTGATGCACTTTTTCTCGTTACGATCAGCATTTCCTACGTTTCGATGCATATTTACTTCATTTTGATGCTCCTTTTCTTGTTATGATCAACATTTCATTCGTTTCGATGCAGATTTCCTTCTTTTTGATGCTCGATTTCTCGTTATGTTCAATGTTTCCTTTGTTTCAATGCATATTTCCTTCATTTTGATGCTCCTTTTCTCGTTACGATCAACATTTCATACGTTTCGATGCAGATTTTCGTCATTTTGATGCTTTTTTTCTCAGTACGATCAACATTTCCTTCGTTTCTATGAATATTTCCTTCATTTTAATGCTCATTTTCTCGTTATTAATAACATTTTCTTCGTTTCGATGTATATTTCCTTCATTTTGATGCACTTTTTCTCGTTACGATCAGCATTTCCTTCGTTTCGATGAATATTTACTTCATTTTAATGCTCATTTTTTCGTTACGATCAACATTTCCTTCGTTTCGAAGCATATTTTCTTCATTTTGATGCTCCTTTTCTTGTTACGATCAACATTTCATTCGTTTCGATGCAAATTTCCATCTTTTTTATGCTCGTTTTCTCGTTAAGATCAATATTTCCCTTGTTTCGATGCATATTTCCAACTTTTAGATGCTCGTTTTATCGTTATGATCAATGTTTCCTTTGTTTCGATGCATATTTACTTCATTTTGATGATTCTTTTTTCATTACTATCAAAATTTCCTTCGTTTCGATGAATATTTCATTCATTTTAATGCTTATTTCCTCATTACGATCAACATTTCCTTCGTTTCGATGCACATTTCCTTCATTTTGATGCTCCTTTTCTTGTTACGATCAACATTTCATTCGTTTCGATGCAGATTTCCATCATTTTGATGCTCCTTTTCTCAGTTCGATCAACATTTCCTTCGTTTCTATGAATATTTCCTTCATTTTAATGCTCATTTTCTCGTTATGATCAATATTTTCTTCGTTTCGAGGTATATTTCCATCATTTTGATGCACTTTTTCTCGTTACGATTAGCATTTCCTTCGTTTCGATGCATATTTACTTCATTTTGATGCTCATTTTCTTGTTATGATCAACATTTCATTCGTTTCGATGCAGATTTCCTTCTTTTTGATGCTCGTTTTCTCGTTATGTTCAATGTTTCCTTTGTTTCGATGCATATTCCCTTCATTTTGATGCTCCTTTTCTCGTTACGATCAACATTTCATTCGTTTCGATGCAGATTTCTGTCATTTTGATGCTCTTTTTCTCAGTACGATCAAAATTTCCTTCGTTTTTATGAATATTTCCTTCATTTTAATGCTCATTTTCTCGTTATGATCAACATTTTCTTCGTTTTGATGTATATTTCATTCATTTTGATACACTTTTTTCGTTACGATCAGCATTTCCTTCGTTTCGATGCTTATTTACTTCATTTTAATGCTCCTTTTCTTTTTACGATCAACATTTCATTCGTTTCGATGCAGATTTCCATCTTTTTGATGCTCGTTTTCTCGTTATGATCAATATTTCCTTTGTTTCGATGCATATTTCATTCATTTTGATGCTCCTTTTCTTATTACAATCAACATTTCCTTCGTTTCGATGAATATTTCCTTCATTTTAATGATCATTTTATCGTTACGATCAACATTTCCTTCGTTTCGATGCATATTTCCTTCATTTTGATGCTCCTTTTCTTGTTGTTATCAACATTTCATTCGTTTCGATGCAGATTTCCTTCTTTTTGATGCACGTTTTCTCGTTATGATCAATGTTTCTTTTGTTTCGATACATATTTCCTTCTTTTTTATGCTCGTTTTCTCGTTATGATCAATGTTTCCTTTGTTTCGATGCATATTTCCTTCATTTTGGTGCTCCTTTTCTTGTTACGATCAATATTTCATTTGTTTCTATGCAGATTTCCTTCTTTTTGATGCTCATTTTCTAGTTTTGATCAATATTTCCTTTGTTTCGATGCATATTTCCTTCATTTTGATGCTCCTTTTCTCATTACGATCAACATTTTCTTTGTTTCGATGAATATTTCCTTCATTTTAATGCTCATTTTCTAGTTATGATCAACATTTCCTTCATTTCGATGCATATTTCCTTCATTTTGATGCTCCTTTTCTTGTAACGATCAATATTTCATTCGTTTCGATGCAGATTTCCTTCTTTTTGATGCTCGTTTTCTCGTTATGATCAATATTTCCTTTGTCTCGATGCATATTTCCAACTTTTAGATGCTCGTTTTATCGTTATGATCAATGTTTCCTTTGTTTCGATGCATATTTACTTCATTTTGAAGCTTCTTTTCTCATTACGATCAACATTTCCTTCGTTTCGATGAATATTTCATTCATTTTAATGCTTATTTCCTCGTTACGATCAACATTTCCTTTGTTTCGATGTACATTTCCTTCATTTTGATGCTCCTTTTCTTGTTACGATCAACATTTTAATATTTTCGATGCAGATTTCCTTTTTTTTACGCTCGTTTTCTCATTACGATCAATATTTCCTTGGTTTCGATGCATATTTCCTTCGTTTTGATTCTCTTTTTCAAGTTACAATCTATATTACATTCGTTTTGATGCATATTTCCTTCATTTTGATGTTCTTTTTCTCGTTACGATCAACATTTCATTCGTTTCGATGCAGATTTCCATCATTTTGATGCTCCTTTTCTCAGTACGATCAATATTTCCTTCGTTTCTATGAATATTTCCTTCATTTTAATGCTCATTTTATCGTTACGATCAATATTTTCTTCGTTTCGATGTATATTTCCTTCATTTTGATGCACTTTTTCTCGTTTCGATCCGCATTTCCTTCGTTTCGATGCATATTTACTTCATTTTGATGCTCATTTTCTTGTTACGATCAACATTTCATTTGTTTCGATGCAGATTTCCTTCTTTTTTATGCTCGTTTTCTCGTTATGATCAATGTTTCCTTTGTTTCGATGCATATTTCCTTCATTTTGGTGCTCCTTTTCTTGTTACGATCAACATTTCATTCGTTTCGATGCAGATTTCCTTCTTCTTTATGCTCATTTTCTCGTTACGATCATCATTTCCTTCGTTTTGATGCATATTTCTTTCATTTTGATGCTCCTTTTCTAGTTACGATCAACATTTCATTCGCTTTGATACAGATTTCCTTCTTTTGATGCTAGTTTTCTCGTTATGATCAATGTTTCTTTTGTTTCGATGCATATTTCTTTCATTTTAATGCTTCTTTTCTCATTATGATCAACATTTCCTTCGTTTCGATGAATATTTCCTTCATTTTAATGATCATTTTCACGTTATGATCAACATTTCTTTCGTTTCGATGCATATTTCCTTCATTTTGATGCTCCTTTTCTTATTACGATCAACATTTCATTCGTTTCGATGCAGATTTCCTTCTTTTTGATGCTCATTTTCTCGTTATGATCAATGTTACCTTTATTTCTATGCATATTTTTTTCTTTTTGATGCTCGTTTTCTCGTTATGATCAATGTTTTCTTTGTTTCGATGCATATTTCCATCATTTTGATGCTCCTTTTCTCATTACGATCAACATTTCCTTCGTTTCGATAAATATTTCCTTCATTTTAATGCTCATTTTCTCGTTATGATCAACATTTCCTTCGTTTCGATGCATATTTCCTTCATTTTGATGCTCCTTTTCTTTTTACGATCAACATTTCATTCGTTTCGATGCAGATTTCCTTCTTTTTGATGCTCGTTTTCTCGTTATGTTCAATGTTTCCTTTGTTTCGATGCATATTTCCTTCATTTTGATGCTCTTTTTCTCGTTACGATCAACATTTCATTCGTTTCGATGCAGATTTCCGTCATTTTGATGCTCTTTTTCTCAGTACGATCATCATTTCCTTCGTTTCTACGAATATTTCCTTCATTTTAATGCTCATTTTCTCGTTATGATCAACATTTTCTTCGTTTTGATGTATATTTCCTTCATTTTGATGCACTTTTTTTCGTTACGATCAGCATTTCCTTCGTTTCGATGCATATTTACTTAATTTTGATGTTCCTTTTCTTTTTACGATCAACATTTCATTCGTTTCGATGCAGATTTCCTTCTTTTTGATGCTCGTTTTCTCGTTATGATCAATATTTCCTTTGTTTCGATGCATATTTCATTCATTTTGATGCTCCTTTTCTCATTACAATCAACATTTCCTTCGTTTCGATGAATATTTCCTTCATTTTAATGCTCATTTTCTTGTTACGATCAACATTTCCTTCGTTTCGATGCATATTTCTTTCATTTTGATGCTCCTTTTCTTATTGTTATCAACATTTCATTCGTTTCGATGCAGATTTCCTTCTTTTTGATGCTCGTTTTCTCGTTATGATCAATGTATCTTTTGTTTCGATACATATTTCCTTCTTTTTATGCTTGTTTTATCGTTATGATCAATGTTTCTTTTGTTTCGATGCATATTTCCTTCATTTTGGTGCTCCTTTTCTTGTTACGATCAACATTTCATTCGTTTCGATGAAGATTTCCTTCTTTTTGATGCTCGTTTTCTGGTTATGATCAATATTTCCTTTGTTTCGATGCATATTTCAAACTTTTAGATGCTCGTTTTATCGTTATGATCAATGTTTCCTTTGTTTCGATGCATATTTACTTCATTTTGATGCTTCTTTTCTCATTACGATCAACATTTCCTTCGTTTCTGTCACGCCCCGACCCCAGACAGAACGCGACAACCGCCACGTTAACCATAAATTTTGCAGAATGGGTGCACTCCACTCCACAAAGTTTATCGAAAACATAAGGCTTGCTATCAAGTACCTGTAGAACTGAACAACTGATAACAACGGGTACAACCCGAGGACATCATCTCATAAAGTATCAACAAGGATTTACAAAGGTACAAAATACAACGGTGTAACTTAGTTTAAAGAAAATATACATGAACGATATAACATCGCGAAGGTACAAAAAGAACATCAAGGGGGTCACCAAATATAAACTATACAATCTCGCCAATGAATCCGTCAATTTACATAAAAGAGAAAGTACCCAAAACACGGATTGGATGATGAGCAAACGATAGGCAAACCTCCAACCAAAATGATATCAACAGCCTGAAAAGGAAAGAATGATGGGGGGTGAGCAAAACCACTAGCTCAGTGAGGTGATAAGCCGGTCACCCCGACCCTAATACGAAGCATGTATTCCACTCGCGGTTCATAACATAAAATCCCACATTTCGTCTCACAATAACTATTTCTCACTCAGTGTACATATAAATGAAAATAAAAACCTTAGTGCACATTTACGAATAACACAATTTGTTCAAACAATATGTTATCACAAAAAAAGACGCGTGGGTAGTCAATATCCTCCTCGAACTGAGCTCTCCGTCGAGAGACAGTCCAAGCCCGTCACCGTTACTCTAGATAAAATGCACATTAATATTCTTTCTCAACGCCAAGTGCTAAAGTTCACAATTCAATATCGACTGAATACTTGAAATGATCAAACATATAAACATATATGACATGCATGTCCCACACCGGTGACGTTGACTGAGCCTATAATAGACTAATCCATCTAACGATCACCCTCCAGAGTTCAGTATTTGGCAAATGGACAGGTGCCCCGTTAGATCTAACTCACGCGGGTTTGCCAATCCCGGGCAACTTGGTTGTCACTCTAACTCACCCGAACCGCGACAATTCGGGCTACTTAATCAATGTCGCTCCAACTCACCCGAACCGTGACCAATTCGGGCTACTTAACCTTGGTACCAGGCATACATATGCATGTGCATCATAAGATGAATAACGACTCAAGTTAGAGTCTTAATAGCACACAAGAATAACCAGAAATCAATTCTCAAATAATTCACAATAAATGTTATCAGATACCGAGGCGGCAAGGCTCTTCAACATAAGTTAAAATCAGTAATACTCATAAAATAGCTAACATGACTCTAACCAGAGCAATCGAGCCAATCAGGCTCTTTACCACATAACATAATACCAAATAATTTTCTTATCAATTAACTAAAACTAAAATAAATGCACATTTATCGAGGGTCCACACTTCCCACAAGAGAAGGCGTTCCCGAATTATCAACTCACAAGGAAGTGATTAACTCTCTCCGGAATCTGAAGTCGGTTCCTTGCTCTTCGTCGATGGTTCTTTACCTAGAAAGGAGATGAGCAATTAAAGACAAATTAAATATAACTAACTATTAGTGGTAACATCCCTTTCATTGCTAAAAACAAATTCTAATCGATTTCGAACGAGTCGATATTAAATAAAAATAGTATGTAACTCCTTAACATCAGTTCCCAATCCCACATAACCCGTTTCAATACATTAACTAGACGAAACGATAGAAAATAAGTTTGAATTCGACATAAAAATTCTGAAATTTTCCTGCTAGCGGCAGTTTACGAGAAAAATCATAACTAATTGTAGAATAATCGGATTGAGGCGTTTCAAGTGGCTACGGAAAGCTAACGAGTTCAGCTACGTACAGAAGTTAAGTTTGCAAAGTTTCGAGGGCAATAGCTATCTCAAAATCAGTTCGAACAGTCTGCAAATTACCCACATACCAAAAAGAAAAACTCCACAAAATTACAAAATTATGGAAGAAGGAAGCTTAATTCACACACCACTTACCTCAAAACAACTTAAAAACCACCTAGGATGAGGGTTGTAAGGGAGAATTTGGTCAACAAGGGTTTCTCCTCTTCCTCTCTTCTTTCCCCTCTTTTGCTTTTCTTCTCCCGTTCTTCTCTCTCTTTTTTTTTTAACTTTAGTCTTACTAATTATATATCAGCCCATTTAAGTGGGCTGAAACTTTGGGCCACAAAATAAATAAATAAATAAGTTTGGGCTTTCTAAAAAAATTCTAATTGGGCTTAATTGGGCTGACCTTTTGGGCCATAAAAATAAATAATTAGGTTTTGGGCTTTCTAACAAAAATCTAGTTGGGCTAAGATAGGGCTGGCCTTTTGGGCCATAAAATAAATAATTAGGTTTTGGGCTTTCTAACAAAAATATAGTTGGGCTAAGATATTATAAAGTATCCCCTCCTCTAAAAAGTTTCGTCCTCGAAACATAAACGTACCTAGAGATGAAAAGAGATTTGGATGGTGTTGACGCATGACTGACTCTGGTTCCCATGTTTCTTCTTCAATTTGATCACTTCTCCATAGAATTCTCACCATAGGAATGGATTTGTTACGAAGCATTTTCTCTCGGCGATCTACAATTTGAACAGGTTGTACTTCGTACGATAGATTTTCCTTTAATACAGCTGGGGGATCTTTGAGCACGTGCGAGGGATCTGGTTCATATTTTCTAAGCATAGAGACATGGAAGACATCGTGAATCTTCGACAATTCCGATGGTAGGTCAAGTCGATACGCGACACGACCAATCCTTTGTACGATCGTAAACGGGCCAATATACCTTGGACTCAACTTTCCTCGACGGCGGAATCGCAACACGCCCTTCCATGGAGAAACTTTCAGAAAAACTTTGTCTCCTTCATTAAACTCCAAATCGCGCCTCCTATTATCTGCGTAACTTTTCTGTCGATCTTGCGCTGCCTTAAGTCTGTCTCGAATAAGTTGTATTTTTGCCTTCGCATCTTCGATAAGCTCTACTTGTTCGATTTGTCTCTCGCCAACCTCATCCCAAAAGAGTGGTGTTCGACACTTTCGGCCATACAGAGCTTCGTACGGGGGCATTCCAATGCTTGAATGATAACTGTTGTTATAAGCGAACTCCACCAAAGTCACGTACTTATCCCAGCTACCTCCCAAATTCAACACCACTGCACGTAGCATGTCTTCTAGTGTCTGTATAGTTCTCTCTGACTGTCCATCAGTCTGTGGATGAAACGAGGTACTGAATAGTAATTTTGTACCTAGCGCTTTCTGCAGACTAGGCCAAAAACGGGAAGTGAATCTTGGATCACGGTCAGATATGATTGACACTGGTACTCCGTGCAATCTCACGATCTCATCGACATATAACTTGGCAAGTTTCTCTAAAGATTCGTTGGTATGCACTGGAAGGAAATGTGCCGATTTCGTCAGACGATCGACAATGACCCAAATTGAGTCATGACCCTTTTGGGTTCGAGGTAAACCAGAAACAAAATCCATTGTGACGTTTTCCCATTTCCACTCAGGAATAGGTAGTGGTTGAAGCATGCCGGCTGGTTTTTGGTGTTCCGCTTTAATCTGTTGGCAAGATAAGCACTTTGATACAAATTCAGTAGTGTCCCGTTTCATACCTGGCCACCAATAATGCTCCCGAAGTGTTCTATACATTTTGGTACTACCAGGATGCATAGCATAGGCTGAAGAATGGGCTTCCTCAAGAATAGCTCTACGAACATCAAGTTCTGATGGAACACAAACACGATTTTTAAAAGTAAGAAGTCCATCATCCCGAATTTGATATTCTGTTTCTTTTCCTTGATTTAGCTTCGCCATCTTCTGTTGTAAATAAACATCGTGTGATTGTCTTTCTCGAATTTTCTCGAACAAGGTAGGTCTAACCTCGAATTTGGCGATTAAGGCAGAATCATTAGACTTTTCACAATCGAGCGAAATGTGTAAAGATTTAAATTGCTCCAACATAGGAAGATAAAAAGATTGAATCGAAGCAAGTGAGGTAGAAGACTTTCTACTCAGAGCATCTGCAACAACGTTCGCCTTACCAGGATGATAATCGATGACTAAGTCATAGTCACTAATCAACTCCATCCATCGCCTTTGCCTGAGGTTGAGCTCCTTTTGGGTGGTGATATACTTTAAGCTTTTGTGATCAGTGAAAACCCGACAAGTTGCACCATACAGATAGTGCCTCCAGATCTTCAATGCAAAGACGATTGCAGCCAACTCTAAATCATGTGTAGGATAATTTTCTTCGTTCTTCTTCAATTGCCTTGAAGCGTAGGCAATAACCTTTCCTTCTTGCATGAGAACGCATCCTAATCCTTGTCTCGAGGCGTCGCTATAAATGGTAAATTCTCCAATCGCTGGGTCTGGCAAAGCAAGAATAGGAGCTGAAACGAGTCGTCTTTTCAATTCTTGAAATGCTTCGTCGCATTCTTCATTCCATTCAAATTTTACCCCTTTCCGAGTCAATTTAGTCAAAGATGAAGCCAATAACGAAAAGTCTTTGACAAACCGTCGATAATATCCAGCTAATCCCAGAAAACTACGAATCTCTGTCACGTTCTTTGGACGCTCCCAATCTAGTATAGCTTGAATCTTCACTGGATCGACGTAGATTCCTTCTTTAGAAATGTGATGACCCAAAAAGCTTACCTCGCGAAGCCAAAATTCACACTTCGAGAATTTAGCATAAAGCTGGTTTTCTCTGAGAATGTTCAGAGCAATTCTTAGATGATGAGAATGCTCGTCGTCCGATTTAGAATAAATAAGAATGTCATCAATGAAGATGATGACAAACTTATCTAAGTACGGCCGAAAGACTCGATTCATAAGATCCATAAAAGCTGCAGGAGCATTTGTGAGTCCAAAAGGCATAACACAGAATTCAAAATGACCGTATCTGGTTCGAAAAGCAGACTTAGGGATATCAGATTCCCTAATCTTGAGTTGGTGATAACCGGATCGCAAATCAATTTTTGAGAACACAATTGCTCCTTGCAATTGATCAAACAGATCATCGATTCTTGGAAGAGGATATTTGTTCTTGATTGTCACCTTGTTCAATTGACGGTAGTCGACACATAGACGAAGTGATCCATCTTTCTTCTTGACAAAAAGAACTGGAGCACCCCATGGAGATGTGCTAGGTCGTATGAAACCCTTCTCCAATAATTCCCCAAGTTGTGTCTGGAGTTCCTTAAGCTCAGCAGGCGACATTCAATATGGAGTAATCGATATAGGTGTGATTCCAGGAAGTACGTCAATGGAAGAATCAATCTCTCGATTCGGAGGTTGTCCTGGTAAGTCTTCGGGAAAGACATCAGGAAATTCATTCACGATTGGGATGTCATCTAGTTTAGTTTCAGAAAGAGAAGTATCGATGACAAATGCCAAGAATGCCTCACAACCCTTACGCATTAATTTATGCGCAGTCAACATTGAAATAAAAGAGAGGGATCTCGTTTGAAGTTTACCCTCAAAAACAAGTTCTGAGAATCCTGGTCTACGAAAAATAACAAGCTTCTCGTGGCAATCGAGAATTGCATGATGAGAAGAAAGCCAATCCATGCCAAGAATAACATCAAGATCAATCAAAGGCAATGGTATCAATTCAGCCTCTAAAATGACATCTTTGATCTTCAATGGACAACCAAGGAATACTGAATCACGAATTAGATGCTCTCCAAGAGGGGTATGAACGATGATTCCAGGTGACAAATGAGAGATAGGATAATCTAAGATCGCAGTAAGATCATCTCGGATATAAGACCTATCAGAACCTGGGTCAAATAAAGCGTAGACCTGATGGTCTCCCACAAACACATGGCCTAAAGAAGCAATATTAGGTGAGATTGTGATTTAAAAAATTTGAAAAGATAGAATTTCTTACGAATGTTTTATTCGTAATCAAGTGGCATAACAAGGCGGGGTTAGATTTAGCTTGTGAAAATACTCAAATTATAAATTACCTGTCACAACCTTCGGATCTGAGCGAGCCTCTTCTTGGGAAATATGAAATACTCTAGTTTGCTTCCTTCCTTGCATAGGTGATTGAGTACTAGGGCCGCTTGAGGCATCGGGCACTCTGGTAACTGCAGATCGAGTATCTCTGGGTGTAGAATATGTTAGTTTACCACGAAACTGACCAGAACCCTGACTGCTCGTTCCCATAAGCTGAGGACAAGAACTTCGCATATGCCCCGGCTGTCGACACTGAAAACATACTTGAGGAGCCTTACAGGGGCCGTCATGATATTTTAGGCAATTCTGGCACTTGCGATTTTCACCAACCGATCCCGAGACATTGCTCCCGCCTCTACTAAACTGCTCCCGAGGTTGAGGAAAACTAATAGATGCCGAACTTGGTGCGCCACGCGAAGATCCCACACCCCTATACACCTTCGATGCATTTCCTGGAAACGGGCTCCCTTGCCTTTTCTTTTGAGATCGTTCTGCAAGCTTATGTCTCGCCTGAACTAAACCTTCTACCCTCAGGGCTTCTTCTACGAGATCGTCAAGACTCTCGTACTTGTCTCCAGACTTGATGCGATCTCGAATATTTAAATTAAGACCATCTTCAAATCTCTTGCATAAGTCTCTCGTCGTATATGACTCAGGAGCGAATTCTCGCAATTCCAGAAATTTGCTTTCGTACTCCACGACCGACATAATGCCTTGAAATAGGTTGAAGAACTCCTTTCTCTTTTGATCCTTGATGTACTGAGAGAAGTATCGATCTTTGAATCGTTCCACAAAGATAGCCCACGTAATAGTAACCGAAGATGTCTCTTTTAGATTCTGCCACCATCGTCGTGCATCTGGGCCTAACAGTTTGGTCGCAATGACCACACGATAACATTCTTCAATCATCAAAGTGTCAAAGGTCTCTGTAATCTCCTTTAACCATGCCCCCGCTTTAGAAGCATCTCTTGCACCGTCAAATTTCGAAGTCCCCATGTTTTCAACTGCTTTCACCAAATCAGGTATAAAAAGTGCACCTCGAGAAGCAGAACCTCCTAAAGCCATTTCTGGAGTAAAAATTGGTATATTAGATGTAGGTCGAATCGATTCATTAGCATGAAGAACCTCTTCAGTGACAGTCGTAGTTGTATGAGCCGTTGTAGGTGGTGGAACACCATGTATTCGAATGTGATCATAATACAATTGGTACTGCTCGGGTGTCATCATGTGCTCAACCCGCAACTGGGCCCGTGGTTGCTCTACCTGGGAAACTGGCACCCTATGATCAGAATTGATAGGGTCCATAACCGTCGGAGGAATGACATGATCAGAAGAAACATGTCCTCGAGGTCCACGAGGAACAGAAGAGAGTAGAGGACTCGGAGGATCACGAGGAGCGTGTCCTCGACCTCGACCTCGACCTCGACGACGAACTGGAGGTGCCATAATGACTGAAAGGAAGAAAGGAAAGAAAATGCAAGGTCAACATCAAGGTAATACGATACCTTAGGATGACATAGAAACAAAGTTGGACTCATTGGCTCGACTAAAAAAGAATGAGAATCATAAAACCAGGCTCTGATACCAAGAAAGTTATCACGCCCCGACCCCAGACAGAACGCGACAACCGCCACGTTAACCATAAATTTTGCAGAATGGGTGCACTCCACTCCACAAAGTTTATCGAAAACGTAAGGCTTGCTATCAAGTACCTGTAGAACTGAACAACTGATAACAACGGGTACAACCCGAGGACATCATCTCATAAAGTATCAACAAGGATTTACAAAGGTACAAAATACAACGGTGTAACTTAGTTTAAAGAAAATATACATGAACGATATAACATCGCGAAGGTACAAAAAGAACATCAAGGGGGTCACCAAATATAAACTATACAATCTCGCCAATGAATCCGTCAATTTACATAAAAGAGAAAGTACCCAAAACACGGATTGGATGATGAGCAAACGATAGGCAAACCTCCAACCAAAATGATATCAACAGCCTGAAAAGGAAAGAATGATGGGGGGTGAGCAAAACCACTAGCTCAGTGAGGTGATAAGCCGGTCACCCCGACCCTAATACGAAGCATGTATTCCACTCGCGGTTCATAACATAAAATCCCACATTTCGTCTCACAATAACTATTTCTCACTCAGTGTACATATAAATGAAAATAAAAACCTTAGTGCACATTTACGAATAACACAATTTGTTCAAACAACATGTTATCACAAAAAAAGACGCGTGGGTAGTCAATATCCTCCTCGAACTGAGCTCTCCGTCGAGAGACAGTCCAAGCCCGTCACCGTTACTCTAGATAAAATGCACATTAATATTCTTTCTCAACGCCAAGTGCTAAAGTTCACAATTCAATATCGACTGAATACTTGAAATGATCAAACATATAAACATATATGACATGCATGTCCCACACCGGTGACGTTGACTGAGCCTATAATAGACTAATCCATCTAACGATCACCCTCCAGAGTTCAGTATTTGGCAAATGGACAGGTGCCCCGTTAGATCTAACTCACGCGGGTTTGCCAATCCCGGGCAACTTGGTTGTCACTCTAACTCACCCGAACCGCGACAATTCGGGCTACTTAATCAATGTCGCTCCAACTCACCCGAACCGTGACCAATTCGGGCTACTTAACCTTGGTACCAGGCATACATATGCATGTGCATCATAAGATGAATAACGACTCAAGTTAGAGTCTTAATAGCACACAAGAATAACCAGAAATCAATTCTCAAATAATTCACAATAAATGTTATCAGATACCGAGGCGGCAAGGCTCTTCAACATAAGTTAAAATCAGTAATACTCATAAAATAGCTAACATGACTCTAACCAGAGCAATCGAGCCAATCAGGCTCTTTACCACATAACATAATACCAAATAATTTTCTTATCAATTAACTAAAACTAAAATAAATGCACATTTATCGAGGGTCCACACTTCCCACAAGAGAAGGCGTTCCCGAATTATCAACTCACAAGGAAGTGATTAACTCTCTCCGGAATCTGAAGTCGGTTCCTTGCTCTTCGTCGATGGTTCTTTACCTAGAAAGGAGATGAGCAATTAAAGACAAATTAAATATAACTAACTATTAGTGGTAACATCCCTTTCATTGCTAAAAACAAATCCTAATCGATTTCGAACGAGTCGATATTAAATAAAAATAGTATGTAACTCCTTAACATCAGTTCCCAATCCCACATAACCCGTTTCAATACATTAACTAGACGAAACGATAGAAAATAAGTTTGAATTCGACATAAAAATTCTGAAATTTTCCTGCTAGCGGCAGTTTACGAGAAAAATCATAACTAATTGTAGAATAATCGGATTGAGGCGTTTCAAGTGGCTACGGAAAGCTAACGAGTTCAGCTACGTACAGAAGTTAAGTTTGCAAAGTTTCGAGGGCAATAGCTATCTCAAAATCAGTTCGAACAGTCTGCAAATTACCCACATACCAAAAAGAAAAACTCCACAAAATTACAAAATTATGGAAGAAGGAAGCTTAATTCACACACCACTTACCTCAAAACAACTTAAAAACCACCTAGGATGAGGGTTGTAAGGGAGAATTTGGTCAACAAGGGTTTCTCCTCTTCCTCTCTTCTTTCCCCTCTTTTGCTTTTCTTCTCCCGTTCTTCTCTCTCTTTTTTTTTTTAACTTTAGTCTTACTAATTATATATCAGCCCATTTAAGTGGGCTGAAACTTTGGGCCACAAAATAAATAAATAAATAAGTTTGGGCTTTCTAAAAAAATTCTAATTGGGCTTAATTGGGCTGACCTTTTGGGCCATAAAAATAAATAATTAGGTTTTGGGCTTTCTAACAAAAATCTAGTTGGGCTAAGATAGGGCTGGCCTTTTGGGCCATAAAATAAATAATTAGGTTTTGGGCTTTCTAACAAAAATATAGTTGGGCTAAGATATTATAGTTTCGATGTACATTTCCTTCATTTTGATGCTCCTTTTCTTGTTACGATCAACATTTCATTCGTTTCGACGCAGATTTCCATCATTTTGATGCTCCTTTTTTCAGTACGATCAATATTTCCTTCGTTTCTATGAATATTTCATTCATTTTAATGTTCATTTTCTCGTTATGATCAACATTTTCTTCGTTTCGACGTATAATTCCATCATTTTGATGCACTTTTTCTCGTTACGATCAACATTTCCTACGTTTCGATGCATATTTACTTCATTTTGATGCTCCTTTTCTTGTTATGATCAACATTTCATTCGTTTCGATGCAGATTTCCTTCTTTTTGATGCTCGATTTCTCGTTATGTTCAATGTTTCCTTTGTTTCAATGCATATTTCCTTCATTTTGATGCTCCTTTTCTCGTTACGATCAACATTTCATACGTTTCGATGCAGATTTTCGTCATTTTGATGCTTTTTTTTCTCAGTACGATCAACATTTCCTTCGTTTCTATGAATATTTCCTTCATTTTAATGCTCATTTTCTCGTTATTAATAACATTTTCTTCGTTTCGATGTATATTTCCTTCATTTTGATGCACTTTTTCTCGTTACGATCAGCATTTCCTTCGTTTCGATGAATATTTACTTCATTTTAATGCTCATTTTTTCGTTACGATCAACATTTCCTTCGTTTCGAAGCATATTTTCTTCATTTTGATGCTCCTTTTCTTGTTACGATCAACATTTCATTCGTTTCGATGCAAATTTCCATCTTTTTGATGCTCGTTTTCTCGTTAAGATCAATATTTCCCTTGTTTCGATGCATATTTCCAACTTTTAGATGCTCGTTTTATCGTTATGATCAATGTTTCCTTTGTTTCGATGCATATTTACTTCATTTTGATGATTCTTTTTTCATTACTATCAAAATTTCCTTCGTTTCGATGAATATTTCATTCATTTTAATGCTTATTTCCTCATTACGATCAACATTTCTTCGTTTCGATGCACATTTCCTTCATTTTGATGCTCCTTTTCTTGTTACGATCAACATTTCATTCGTTTCGATGCAGATTTCCATCATTTTGATGCTCCTTTTCTCAGTTCGATCAACATTTCCTTCGTTTCTATGAATATTTCCTTCATTTTAATGCTCATTTTCTCGTTATGATCAATATTTTCTTCGTTTCGAGGTATATTTCCATCATTTTGATGCACTTTTTCTCGTTACGATTAGCATTTCCTTCGTTTCGATGCATATTTACTTCATTTTGATGCTCATTTTCTTGTTATGATCAACATTTCATTCGTTTCGATGCAGATTTCCTTCTTTTTGATGCTCGTTTTCTCGTTATGTTCATTGTTTCCTTTGTTTCGATGCATATTCCCTTCATTTTGATGCTCCTTTTCTCGTTACGATCAACATTTCATTCGTTTCGATGCAGATTTCTGTCATTTTGATGCTCTTTTTCTCAGTACGATCAAAATTTCCTTCGTTTTTATGAATATTTCCTTCATTTTAATGCTCATTTTCTCGTTATGATCAACATTTTCTTCGTTTTGATGTATATTTCATTCATTTTGATACACTTTTTTCGTTACGATCAGCATTTCCTTCGTTTCGATGCTTATTTACTTCATTTTAATGCTCCTTTTCTTTTTACGATCAACATTTCATTCGTTTCGATGCAGATTTCCATCTTTTTTATGCTCGTTTTCTCGTTATGATCAATATTTCCTTTGTTTCGATGCATATTTCATTCATTTTGATGCTCCTTTTCTTATTACAATCAACATTTCCTTCGTTTCGATGAATATTTCCTTCATTTTAATGATCATTTTATCGTTACGATCAACATTTCCTTCGTTTCGATGCATATTTCCTTCATTTTGATGCTCCTTTTATTGTTGTTATCAACATTTCATTCGTTTCGATGCAGATTTCCTTCTTTTTGATGCACGTTTTCTCGTTATGATCAATGTTTCTTTTGTTTCGATACATATTTCCTTCTTTTTTATGCTCGTTTTCTCGTTATGATCAATGTTTCCTTTGTTTCGATGCATATTTCCTTCATTTTGGTGCTCCTTTTCTTGTTACGATCAATATTTCATTTGTTTCTATGCAGATTTCCTTCTTTTTGATGCTCATTTTCTAGTTTTGATCAATATTTCCTTTGTTTCGATGCATATTTCCTTCATTTTGATGCTCCTTTTCTCATTACGATCAACATTTTCTTTGTTTCGATGAATATTTCCTTCATTTTAATGCTCATTTTCTAGTTATGATCAACATTTCCTTCATTTCGATGCATATTTCCTTCATTTTGATGCTCCTTTTCTTGTAACGATCAATATTTCATTCGTTTCGATGCATATTTCCTTCTTTTTGATGCTCGTTTTCTCGTTATGATCAATATTTCCTTTGTCTCGATGCATATTTCCAACTTTTAGATGCTCGTTTTATCGTTATGATCAATGTTTCCTTTGTTTCGATGCATATTTACTTCATTTTGAAGCTTCTTTTCTCATTACGATCAACATTTCCTTCGTTTCGATGAATATTTCATTCATTTTAATGCTTATTTCCTCGTTACGATCAACATTTCCTTTGTTTCGATGTACATTTCCTTCATTTTGATGCTCCTTTTCTTGTTACGATCAACATTTTAATATTTTCGATGCAGATTTCCTTTTTTTTACGCTCGTTTTCTCATTACGATCAATATTTCCTTGGTTTCGATGCATATTTCCTTCGTTTTGATTCTCTTTTTCAAGTTACAATCTATATTACATTCGTTTCGATGCATATTTCCTCATTTTGATGTTCTTTTTCTCGTTACGATCAACATTTCATTCGTTTCGATGCAGATTTCCATCATTTTGATGCTCCTTTTCTCAGTACGATCAATATTTCCTTCGTTTCTATGAATATTTCCTTCATTTTAATGCTCATTTTATCGTTACGATCAATATTTTCTTCATTTTGATGCACTTTTTCTCGTTACGATCCGCATTTCCTTCGTTTCGATGCATATTTACTTCATTTTGATGCTCATTTTCTTGTTACGATCAACATTTCATTTGTTTCGATGCAGATTTCTTTCTTTTTTATGCTCGTTTTCTCGTTATGATCAATGTTTCCTTTGTTTCGATGCATATTTCCTTCATTTTGGTGCTCCTTTTCTTGTTACGATCAACATTTCATTCGTTTCGATGCAGATTTCCTTCTTCTTTATGCTCATTTTCTCGTTACGATCATCATTTCCTTCGTTTTGATGCATATTTCTTTCATTTTGATGCTCCTTTTCTAGTTACGATCAACATTTCATTCGCTTTGATACAGATTTCCTTCTTTTGATGCTAGTTTTCTCGTTATGATCAATGTTTCTTTTGTTTCGATGCATATTTCTTTCATTTTAATGCTTCTTTTCTCATTACGATCAACATTTCCTTCGTTTCGATAAATATTTCCTTCATTTTAATGCTCATTTTCTCGTTATGATCAATATTTCCTTCGTTTCGATGCATATTTCCTTCATTTTGATGCTCCTTTTCTTTTTACGATCAACATTTCATTCGTTTCGATGCAGATTTCCATCTTTTTTATGCTCGTTTTCTCGTTATGTTCAATGTTTCCTTTGTTTCGATGCATATTTCCTTCATTTTGATGCTCCTTTTCTCGTTACGATCAACATTTCATTCGTTTCGATGCAGATTTCCGTCATTTTGCTGCTCTTTTTCTCAGTACGATCATCATTTCCTTCGTTTCTACGAATATTTCCTTCATTTTAATGCTCATTTTCTCGTTATGATCAACATTTTCTTCGTTTTGATGTATATTTCCTTCATTTTGATGCACTTTTTTTCGTTACGATCAGCATTTCCTTCGTTTCGATGCATATTTACTTAATTTTGATGTTCCTTTTCTTTTTACGATCAACATTTCATTCGTTTCGATGCAGATTTCCTTCTTTTTGATGCTCGTTTTCTCGTTACGATCAATATTTCCTTTGTTTCGATGCATATTTCATTCATTTTGATGCTCCTTTTCTCATTACAATCAATATTTCCTTTGTTTCGATGCATATTTCCTTCATTTTAATGCTCATTTTCTTGTTACGATCAACATTTCCTTCGTTTCGATGCATATTTCTTTCATTTTGATGCTCCTTTTCTTATTGTTATCAACATTTCATTCGTTTCGATGCAGATTTCCTTCTTTTTGATGCTCGTTTTCTCGTTATGATCAATGTATCTTTTGTTTCGATACATATTTCCTTCTTTTTATGCTTGTTTTATCGTTATGATCAATGTTTCTTTTGTTTCGATGCATATTTCCTTCATTTTGGTGCTCCTTTTCTTGTTACGATCAACATTTCATTCGTTTCGATGAAGATTTCCTTCTTTTTGATGCTCGTTTTCTGGTTATGATCAATATTTCCTTTGTTTCGATGCATATTTCAAACTTTTAGATGCTCGTTTTATCGTTATGATCAATGTTTCCTTTGTTTCGATGCATATTTACTTCATTTTGATGCTTCTTTTCTCATTACGATCAACATTTCCTTCGTTTCGATGTACATTTCCTTCATTTTGATGCTCCTTTTCTTGTTACGATAAACATTTCATTCGTTTCGACGCAGATTTCCATCATTTTGATGCTCCTTTTTTCAGTACGATCAATATTTCCTTCGTTTCTATGAATATTTTATTCATTTTAATGTTCATTTTCTCGTTATGATCAACATTTTCTTCGTTTCGACGTATAATTCCATCATTTTGATGCACTTTTTCTCGTTACGATCAGCATTTCCTACGTTTCGATGCATATTTACTTCATTTTGATGCTCCTTTTCTTGTTATGATCAACATTTCATTCGTTTCGATGCAGATCTCCTTCTTTTTGATGCTCGATTTCTCGTTATGTTCAATGTTTCCTTTGTTTCAATGCATATTTCCTTCATTTTGATGCTCCTTTTCTCGTTACGATCAACATTTCATACGTTTCGATGCAGATTTTCGTCATTTTGATGCTTTTTTTCTCAGTACGATCAACATTTCCTTCGTTTCTATGAATATTTCCTTCATTTTAATGCTCATTTTCTCGTTATTAATAACATTTTCTTCGTTTCGATGTATATTTCCTTCATTTTGATGCACTTTTTCTCGTTACGATCAGCATTTCCTTCGTTTCGATGCATATTTACTTCATTTTGATGCTCCTTTTCTTTTTACGATCAACATTTCATTCTTTTCGATGCAGATTTCCTTCTTTTTGATGCTCGTTTTCTCGTTATGATCAATATTTCCTTTGTTTCGATGCATATTTCATTCATTTTGATGCTCCTTTTCTCATTACAATCAACATTTTCTTCGTTACGATGAATATTTCCTTCATTTTAATGCTCATTTTCTCGTTACGATCAACATTTCCTTCGTTTCGATGCATATTTCCTTCATTTTGATGCTCCTTTTCTTGTTGTTATCAACATTTCATTCGTTTCGATGCAGATTTCCTTCTTTTTTATGCTCGTTTTCTCGTTATGATCAATATTCCCTTTATTTCGATGAATATTTCATTCATTTTGATGCTCCATTTCTCATTACAATCAACATTTCCTTCGTTTCGTTGAATATTTCCTTCATTTTAATGTTCATTTTCTCGTTACGATCAACATTTCCTTCGTTTCGATGCATATTTCTTTCATTTTGATGCTCTTTTTCTTATTCTTATCAACATTTCATTCGTTTCGATGCAGATTTCCCTCTTTTTGATGCTCGTTTTCTCGTTATGATCAATGTATCTTTTGTTTCGATACATATTTCATTCTTTTTTACGCACGTTTTCTCGTTATGATCAATTTTTCCTTTGTTTCGATGTATATTTCCTTCATTTTGGTGCTCCTTTTCTAGTTACGATCATCATTTCATTCGTTTCTATGCAGATTTGCTTCTTTTTTATGCTCATTTTCTAGTTTTGATCAATATTTCCTTTGTTTCGATGCATATTTCCTTCATTTTGATGCTCTTTTTCTCATTACGATCAACATTTTCTTTGTTTAGATGAATATTTCCTTCATTTTAATGCTCATTTTCTTGTTATGATCAACATTTCCTTCGTTTCGATGCATATTTCCTTCATTTTGATGCTCTTTTCTTGTTACGATCAACATTTCATTCGTTTCGATGCAGATTTCCTTCTTTTTGATGCTCGTTTTCTCGTTATGATCAATATTTCCTTTGTCTCGATGCATATTTCCAACTTTTAGACGCTCGTTTTATCGTTATGATCAATGTTTCCTTTGTTTCGATGCATATTTACTTCATTTTGAAGCTTCTTTTCTCATTACGATCAACATTTCCTTTGTTTCGATGAATATTTCATTCATTTTAATGCTTATTTCCTCGTTACGATCAACATTTCCTTTGTTTCGATGCACATTTCCTTCATTTTGATGCTCCTTTTCTTGTTACGATCAACATTTTATTCGTTTCGATGCAGATTTCCTTTTTTTACGCTCGTTTTCTCATTACGATCAATATTTCCTTGGTTTCGATGCATATTTCCTTCGTTTTGATTCTCATTTTCTAGTTACAATCTATATTACATTCGTTTCGATGCAGATTTCCATCATTTTGATGCTCCTTTTCTCAGTACGATCAACATTTCCTTCGTTTCTATGAATATTTCCTTCATTTTAATGCTCATTTTATCGTTACGATCAATATTTTCTTCGTTTCGATGTGTATTTCCTTCATTATGATGCACTTTTTCTCGTTACGATCAGCATTTCCTTCGTTTCGATGCATATTTACTTCATTTTGATGCTCCTTTTCTTGTTACGATCAACATTTCATTCGTTTCGATGCAGATTTACTTCTTTTTTATGCTCATTTTGTCGTTATGATCAATATTTCCTTTATTTCGATTCATATTTCCTTCATTTTGATGCTCCTTTTCTAATTACGATCAACGTTTCCTTCGTTTCAATGAATATTTCCTTCATTTTAATGCTCATTATCTCGTTACGATCATCATTTCCTTCGTTTTGATGCATATTTCTTTCATTTTGATGCTCATTTTCTAGTTACGATCAACATTTCTATAATATCTTAGTTCAACTAGATTATTTTTAGAAAGCCCAAAACCTATTTATTTATTTTTATAGCTCAAAAGGCCAGCCCAATTAAGCCCAACTAGATTTTTTTTAGAAAGCCCAAACTTATTTATTTATTTATTTTGTGGCCCAAAGTTTCAGCCCACTTAAATGGCCTGATATATGATTAGTAAGGCTAAAGTTAAAAAAAAAAAAGAGAAGAACGGGAGAAGAAAAGCAAAAGAGGGGAAAGAAGAGAGTGAAGAGGAGAAACCCTTGTTGATCAAATTCTCCCTTACAACCCTCATCCTAGGTGGTTTCTAAGTTGTTTTGAGGTAAGTGGTGTGTGAATTAAGCTTCCTTCTTCCATGATTTTGTAATTTTGTGGGGTTTTTCTTTTTGGTATGTGGGTAATTTGCAGACTGTTCGAACTGATTTTGACATAGCTATTGCCATCGAAACTTTGCAAACTTAATTTCTGTACGTAGCTGAACTCGTTAGCTTTCCGTAGCCACTTGAAACGCCTCAATCCGATTATTCTACAATTAGTTATGATTTTTCTCGTAAACTGCCGCTAGCTGGAAAATTTCAGAAATTTTATGTCGAATTCAAACTTATTTTTTTATCGTTTCGTTTAGTTAATGTATTGAAACGGTTATATGGGATTGGGAACTGATGTTAAGGAGTTACATGCCATTTTTATGATGCACATGCATATGTATGCCTGGTACCAAGGTTAAGTAGCCCGAATTGGTCACGGTTCGGGTGAGTTGGAGCGACATTGGTTAAGTAGCCCGAATTGTCGCGGTTCGGGTGAGTTAGAGTGACAACCAAGTTGCCCGGGATTGGCAAACCCGGGTGAGTTAGATCTAACGGGGCACCTGTCCATTTGCCAAATACTGATACTCTGGAGGGTGATCGTTAGATGGATTAGTCTATTATAGACTCAGTCAACGTCACCGGTGTGGGACATGCATGTCATATATGTTTGATCATTTCAAGTATTCACGTCGATATTGAATTGTGAACTTTAGCACTTGGCGTATTGAGAAAGAATATTAATGTGCATTTTATCTAGAGTAACGGTGACGGGCTTGGACTGTCTCTCGACGGAGAGCTCAGTTCGAGGAGGATATTGACTACCCACGCGTCTTTTATGTTCAGGAGATTTGAAGATGGTCTTAATTTAAATATTCGAGATCGCATCAAATCCGGGGACAAGTACGAGAGTCTTGACGATCTCGTAGAAGAAGCCCTGAGGGTAGAAGGTTTAGTTCAGGCGAGACATAAGCTTGCAGAACGATCTCAAAAGAAAAGGCAAGGGAGCGCATTTCCAGGAAATGCATCGAAGGTGTATAGGGGTGTGGGATCTTCGCGTGGCGCACCAAGTTCGGCATCTATTAGTTTTCCTCAACCTCGGGAGCAGTTTAGTAGAGGCGGGAGCAATGTCTCGGGATCAGTTGGTGAAAATCGCAAGTGCCAGAATTGCCTAAAATATCATGACGGCCCCTGTAAGGCTCCTCAAGTATGTTTTCAGTGTCGACAGCCGGGGCATATGCGAAGTTCTTGTCCTCAGCTTATGGGAACGAGCAGTCAGGGTTCTGGTCAGCTTCGTGGTAAACTAACATATTCTACACCCAGAGATACTCGATCTGCAGTTACCAGAGTGCCCGATGCCTCAAGCGGCCCTAGTACTCAATCACCTATGCAAGGAAGGAAGCAAACTAGAGTATTTCATATTTCCCAAGAAGAGGCTCTCTCAGATCCGATGGTTGTGACAGGTAATTTATAATTTGAGTATTTTCACATGCTAAATCTAACCCCGCCTTATTATGCCACTTGATTACGAATAAAACATTCATAAGAAATTCTATCTTTTCAAAATTTTAAATCACAATATCACCTAATATTGCTTCTTTAGGCCATGTGTTTGTGGGAGACCATCAGGTCTACGCTTTATTTGACCCAGGTTCTGATAGGTCTTATATCCGAGATGATCTTACTGCGATCTTAGATTATCCTATCTCTCATTTGTCACCTGGAATCATCGTTCATACCCCTCTTGGAGAGCGTATAATTCGTGATTCGGTATTCCTTGGTTGTCCATTGAATATCAAAGATGTCATTTTAGAGGCTGAATTGATACCATTGCTTTTGATTGATCTTGATGTTATTCTTGGCATGGATTGGCTTTCTTCTCATCATGCAATTCTCGATTGCCACGAGAAGCTTGTTATTTTTCGTAGACCAGGATTCTCAGAACTTGTTTTTGAAGGTAAACTTCAAACGAGATCCCTCTCTTTTATTTCAATGTTGACTGCGCATAAATTAATGCGTAAGGGTTGTGAGGCATTCTTGGCATTTGTCATCGATACTTCTCTTTCTGAAACTAAACTAGATGACATCCCAATCGTGAATGAATTTCCTGATGTCTTTCCCGAAGACTTACCAGGACAACCTCCGAATCGAGAGATTGATTTTTTCATTGACGTACTTCCTGGAATCACACCTATATCGATTACTCCATATCGAATGTCGCCTGCTGAGCTTAAGGAACTCCAGACACAACTTGGGGAATTATTGGAGAAGGGTTTCATACGACCTAGCACATCTCCATGGGGTGCTCCAGTTCTTTTTGTCAAGAAGAAAGATGGATCACTTCGTCTATGTGTCGACTACCGTCAATTGAACAAGGTGACTATCAAGAACAAATATCCTCTTCCAAGAATCGATGATCTGTTTGATCAATTGCAAGGAGCAACTGTGTTCTCAAAAATTGATTTGCGATCCGGTTATCACCAACTCAAGATTAGGGAATCTGATATCCCTAAGTCTGCTTTTCGAACCAGATATGGTCATTTTGAAATCTGTGTTATGCCTTTTGGACTCACAAATGCTCCTGCAGCTTTTATGGATCTTATGAATCAGGTCTTTCGGCCGTACTTAGATAAGTTTGTCATCATCTTCATTGATGACATTCTTATTTAATCTAAATCGGACGACCAGCATTCTCATCATCTAAGAATTGCTCTGAACATTCTCAGAGAAAATCAGCTTTATGCTAAATTCTCGAAGTGTGAATTTTGGCTTCGCGAGGTAAGCTTTTTGGGTCATCACATTTCTAAAGAAGGAATCTACGTCGATCCAGTGAAGATTCAAGCTATACTAGATTGGGAGCGTCCAAAGAACGTGACAGAGATTCGTAGTTTTCTAGGATTAGCTGGATATTATCGACGGTTTGTCAAAGACTTTTCGTTATTGGCTTCATCTTTGACTAAATTGACTCGGAAAGGGGTAAAATTTGAATGGAGTGAAGAATGCGAGGAAGCATTTCAAGAATTGAAAAGACGACTCGTTTCAGCTCCTATTCTTGCTTTGCCAGACCCAGCGATTGGAGAATTTACCATTTATAGCGACGCCTCGAGACAAGGATTAGGATGCGTTCTCATGCAAGAAGGAAAGGTTATTGCCTACTCTTCAAGGCAATTGAAGAAGAACGAAGAAAATTATCCTACACATGATTTAGAGTTGGCTGCAATCGTCTTTGCATTGAAGATATGGAGGCACTATCTGTATGGTGCAACTTGTCGGGTTTTCACTGATCACAAGAGCTTAAAGTATATCACCACGCAAAAGGAGCTCAACCTCAGGCAAAGGCGATGGATGGAGTTGATTAGTGACTATGACTTAGTCATCGATTATCATCCTGGCAAGGCGAACGTTGTTGCAGATGCTCTGAGTAGAAAGTCTTCTACCTCACTTGCTTCAATTCAATCTTTTTATCTTCCTATGTTGGAGCAATTTAAATCTTTACACATTTCGCTCGATTGTGAAAAGTCTAATGATTCTGCCTTAATCGCCAAATTCGAGGTTAGACCTACCTTGTTCGAGAAAATTCGAGAAAGACAATCACACGATGTTTATTTACAACAGAAGATGGCGAAGCTAAATCAAGGAAAAGAAACAGAATATCAAATTCGGGATGATGGACTTCTTACTTTTAAAAATCGTGTTTGTGTTCCATCAGAACTTGATGTTCGTAGAGCTATTCTTGAGGAAGCCCATTCTTCAGCCTATGCTATGCATCCTGGTAGTACCAAAATGTATAGAACACTTCGGGAGCATTATTGGTGGTCAGGTATGAAACGGGACACTACTGAATTTGTATCAAAGTGCTTATCTTGCCAACAGATTAAAACGGAACACCAAAAACCAGCCGGCATGCTTCAACCACTACCTATTCCTGAGTGGAAATGAGAAAACGTCACAATGGATTTTGTTTCTGGTTTACCTCGAACCCAAAAGGGTCATGACTCAATTTGGGTCATTGTCGATCGTCTGACGAAATCGGCACATTTCCTTCCAGTGCATACCAACGAATCTTTAGAGAAACTTGCCAAGTTATATGTCGATGAGATCGTGAGATTGCACGGAGTACCAGTGTCAATCATATCTGACCGTGATCCAAGATTCACTTCTCATTTTTGGCCTAGTCTGCAGAAAGCGCTAGGTACAAAATTACTATTCAGTACCTCGTTTCATCCACAGACTGATGGACAGTCAGAGAGAACTATACAGACACTAGAAGACATGTTACGTGCAGTGGTGTTGAATTTGGGAGGTAGCTGGGATAAGTACGTGACTTTGGTGGAGTTCGCTTATAACAACAGTTATCATTCAAGCATTGGAATGCCCCCGTAAGAAGCTCTGTATGGCCGAAAGTGTCGAACACCACTCTTTTGGGAATGAGGTTGGCGAGAGACAAACCGAACAAGTAGAGCTTATCGAAGATGCGAAGGCAAAAATACAACTTATTCGAGACAGACTTAAGGCAGCGCAAGATCGACAGAAAAGTTACGCAGATAATAGGAGGCTCGATTTGGAGTTTAATGAAGGAGACAAAGTTTTTCTGAAAGTTTCTCCATGGAAGGGCGTGTTGCGATTCCGCCGTCGAGGAAAGTTGAGTCCAAGGTATATTGGCCCGTTTACGATCGTGCAAAGGATTGGTCGTGTCGCGTATCGACTTGAGCTACCATCGGAATTGTCGAAGATTCACGATGTCTTCCATGTCTCTATGCTTAGAAAATATGAACCAGATCCTTCGCACGTGCTCAAAGATCCCCCAGTTGTATTAAAGGAAAATCTATCGTACGAAGTACAACCTGTTCAAATTGTAGATCGCCGAGAGAAAATGCTTCGTAACAAATCCATTCCTATGGTGAGAATTCTATGGAGAAGTGATCAAATTGAAGAAGAAACATGGGAACCAGAGTCAGTCATGCGTCAACACCATCCAAATCTCTTTTCATCTCTAGGTACGTTTATGTTTCGAGGACGAAACTTTTTGGAGGAGGGGATACTTTATAATATCTTAGTTCAACTAGATTATTTTTAGAAAGCCCAAAACCTATTTATTTATTTTTATAGCCCAAAAGGCAAGCCCAATTAAGCCCAACTAGATTTTTTTTAGAAAGCCCAAAACCTATTTATTTATTTTTATAGCCCAAAAGGCCAGCCTAATTAAGCCCAACTAGATTTTTTTTAGAAAGCCCAAACTTATTTATTTATTTATTTTGTGGCCCAAAGTTTCAGCCCACTTAAATGGCCTGATATATAATTAGTAAGGCTAAAGTTAAAAAAAAAAAAAGAGAAGAACGGGAGAAGAAAAGCAAAAGAGGGGAAAGAAGAGAGTGAAGAGGAGAAACCCTTGTTGATCAAATTCTCCCTTACAACCCTCATCCTAGGTGGTTTCTAAGTTGTTTTGAGGTAAGTGGTGTGTGAATTAAGCTTCCTTCTTCCATGATTTTGTAATTTTGTGGGGTTTTTCTTTTTGGTATGTGGGTAATTTGCAGACTGTTCGAACTGATTTTGACATAGCTATTGCCATCGAAACTTTGCAAACTTAATTTCTGTACGTAGCTGAACTCGTTAGCTTTCCGTAGCCACTTGAAACGCCTCAATCCGATTATTCTACAATTAGTTATGATTTTTCTCGTAAACTGCCGCTAGCTGGAAAATTTCAGAAATTTTATGTCGAATTCAAACTTATTTTTTTATCGTTTCGTTTAGTTAATGTATTGAAACGGTTATATGGGATTGGGAACTGATGTTAAGGAGTTACATGCCATTTTTATGATGCACATGCATATGTATGCCTGGTACCAAGGTTAAGTAGCCCGAATTGGTCACGGTTCGGGTGAGTTGGAGCGACATTGGTTAAGTAGCCCGAATTGTCGCGGTTCGGGTGAGTTAGAGTGACAACCAAGTTGCCCGGGATTGGCAAACCCGGGTGAGTTAGATCTAACGGGGCACCTGTCCATTTGCCAAATACTGATACTCTGGAGGGTGATCGTTAGATGGATTAGTCTATTATAGACTCAGTCAACGTCACCGGTGTGGGACATGCATGTCATATATGTTTGATCATTTCAAGTATTCACGTCGATATTGAATTGTGAACTTTAGCACTTGGCGTATTGAGAAAGAATATTAATGTGCATTTTATCTAGAGTAACGGTGACGGGCTTGGACTGTCTCTCGACGGAGAGCTCAGTTCGAGGAGGATATTGACTACTCACGCGTCTTTTATGTGATAACATGTTGTTTGAACTAATTGTGTTATTCATAAATGTGCACTAAGGTTTTTATTTTCATTAATATGTACACTGAGTGAGAATAATTATTGTGGGACGAATTGTGGGATTTTATGTTATGAACCGTGAGTGGGAGTACATGCTTCGTATAAGGGTCGGGGTGACCGGCTTATCACCTCACTGAGCTAGTGGTTTTGCTCACCCCCCATCATTCTTTCCTTTTCAGGCTATTGATATCGTTTTGGTTGGAGGTTTGCCTATCGTTTGCTCATCATCCAATCCGTGTTTTGGGTACTTTCTCTTTTATGTAAATTGACGGATTCATTGGCGAGATTGTATAGTTTATATTTGGTGACCCCCTTGATGTTCTTTTTGTACCTTCGCGATGTTATATCGTTCATGTATATTTTCTTTAAACTAAGTTACACCGTTGTATTTTGTACCTTTGTAAATCCTTGTTGAAACTTTATGAGATGATGTCCTCGGGTTGTAACCGTTGTTATCAGTTGTTCAGTTCTACAGGTACTTGATAGCAAGCCTTACGTTTTCTATAAACTTTGTGGAGTGGAGTGCACCCATTCTGCGAAATTTATGGTTAACGTGGCGGTTGTCGCGTTCTGTCTGGGGTCGGGGCGTGACAATTTCATTCGTTTTGATGCAGATTTCCTTCTTTTGATGCTCGTTTTCTCGTTATGATCAATGTTTCTTTTGTTTCGATGCATATTTCCTTCATTTTGATGCTTCTTTTCTCATTATTATCAACATTTCCTTCGTTTCGATGAATATTTCCTTCATTTTAATGCTCATTTTCTCGTTATGATCAACATTTTCTTTATTTCGATGCATATTTCCTTCATTTTGATGCTCCTTTTCTTATTACGATCAACATTTCATTCGTTTCGATGCAGATTTCTTTCTTTTTGATGCTCATTTTCTCGTTATGATCAATGTTTCCTTTGTTTCTATGCATATTTTTTCTTTTTGATGCTCATTTTCTCGTTATGATCAATGTTTTCTTTGTTTCGATGCATATTTCCTTCATTTTGATGCTCCTTTTCTCATTACGATCAACATTTCCTTCGTTTCGATAAATATTTCCTTCATTTTAATGATCATTTTATCGTTACGATCAACATTTCCTTCGTTTCGATGCATATTTACTTCATTTTGATGCTCCTTTTCTTGCTACGATCAACATTTCATTCGTTTTGATGCAGATTTCCTTCTTTTTGATGCTCGTTTTCTCGTTACGATAAATATTTCCTATGTTTCGATGAATTTTTTCTTCGTTTTGATTCTTATTTTCTCGTTACGATCAATATTACCTTCGTTTCGATGCATATTTCCTTCATTTCGATTCTCCTTTTCTTATTACGATCAATATTTCATTCGTTTCGATGCAGATTTCCTTCTTTTTGATTCTTGTTTTCTCGTTATGATTAATATTTCCTTTGTTTCGATGCATATTTCCTTCATTTTGATGCTCCTTTTCTCATTACAATCAACATTTCCTTCGTTTCGATGAATATTTCCTTCATTTTAATGCTCATTTTCTCGTTACGATCAACATTTCCTTCGTTTCGATGCATATTTCCTTCATTTTGATGCTCCTTTTCTTGTTATTATCAACATTTCATTCGTTTCGATGTAGATTTCCTTCTTTTTGATGCTCGTTTTCTCGTTATGATCAATGTTTCTTTTGTTTCGATACATATTTCCTTCTTTTTATGCTCGTTTTCTCGTTATGATCAATGTTTCTTTTGTTTCGATGCATATTTCCTTCATTTTGGTGCTCCTTTTCTTGTTACGATCAACATTTCATTCGTTTCGATGCAGATTTCCTTCTTTTTTATGCTTATTTTCTCGTTATGATCAATATTTCCTTTGTTTCGATGCATATTTCCTTCATTTTGATGTTCCTTTTCTAATTACGATCAACAAATGAATATTTCCTTCATTTTGATCCTTCTTTTCTCATTATGATCAACATTTCCTTCGTTTCGATGAATATTTACTTCATTTTAATGCTCATTTTCTCGTTATGATCAACATTTCCTTCGTTTCGATGCATATTTCCTTCATTTTGATGCTCCTTTTCATATTACGATCAACATTTCATTCGTTTCGATGCAGATTTCCTTCTTTTTGATGCTCATTTTCTCGTTATGATCAATGTTTCCTTTGTTTCTATGCATATTTTTTCTTTTTGATGCTCGTTTTCTCGTTATGATCAATGTTTCCTTTGTTTCGATGCATATTTCCTTCATTTTGAAGATTCTTTTCTCATTACGATCAATATTTTCTTCGTTTCGATGAATATTTCATTCATTTTAATGCTTATTTCCTCGTTACGATCAACATTTCCTTTGTTTCGATGCACATTTCCTTCATTTTGATTCTCCTTTTCTTGTTACGATCAACATTTTATTCGTTTCGACATAGATTTCCTTTTTTTTACGCTCATTTTCTCATTACGGTCAATATTTCCTTGGTTTCGATGCATATTTCCTTCGTTTTGATTCTCATTTTCTCGTTACAATCTATATTACCTTCGTTTTGATGCATATTTCCTTCATTTTGATGCTCATTTTCTCGTTACGATCAACATTTCGTTTGTTTCGATGCAGATTTCCATAATTTTGATGCTCTTTTTCTCAGTACGATCAACATTTCCTTCGTTTTCATGAATATTTCCATCATTTTAATACTCATTTTCTCGTTATGATCAACATTTTCTTCGTTTCGATGTATATTTCCATCATTTTGATGCACTTTTTCTCGTTACAATCAGCATTTCCTACGTTTCGATGCATATTTACTTCATTTTTATGCTCCTTTTCTTGTTACGTTCAACATTTCATTCGTTTCGATGCAGATTTCCTACTTTTTGATGCTCGTTTTCTCGTTATGATCAATATTTCCTTTGTTTCGATGCATATTTCCTTCATTTTGATGCTCCTTTTCTCATTACAATCAACATTTCCATCGTTTCGATGAATATTTCCTTCAATTTAATGCTCATTTTCTCGTTACGATCAACATTTCCTTCGTTTTGATGCATATTTACTTCATTTTGATGCTCCTTTTCTTGCTACGATCAACATTTCATTCGTTTTGAAGCATATTTCCTTCTTTTTGATGCTCGTTTTCTCGTTACGATCAATATTTCCTTTGTTTCGATGAAATTTTTCTTCGTTTTGATTCTTATTTTCTCGTTATGATCAATATTACCTTCGTTTCGATGCATATTTCCTTCATTTTGATTCTCCATTTCTTATTACGATCAACATTTCATTCGTTTCGATGCAGATTTCCTTCTTTTTGATGCTCGTTTTCTTGTTATGATTAATATTTCCTTTGTTTCGAAGCATATTTCCTTCATTTTGATGCTTCTTTTCTCATTACAATCGACATTTCCTTCGTTTCGATGAATATTTCCTTCATTTTAATGCTCATTTTCTCGTTACGATCAACATTTCCTTCGTTTCGATGCATATTTCCTTCATTTTGATGCTCCTTTTCTTGTTATTATCAACATTTCATTCGTTTCGATGTAGATTTCCTTCTTTTTGATGCTCGTTTTCTCGTTATGATCAATGTTTCCTTTGTTTCGATACATATTTCCTTCTTTTTATGCTATTTTCTCGTTATGATCTATGTTTCCTTTGTTTCGACGCATATTTCCTTCATTTTGATGCTTCTTTTCTCATTACAATCAACATTTCCTTCGTTTCGATGAATATTTCCTTCATTTTAAAGCTCATTTTTTCGTTACGATCAACATTTCCTTCGTTTCGAAGCATATTTCCTTCATTTTGGTGCTCCTTTTCTTTTTACGATCAACATTTCATTCGTTTCTATGCAGATTTCCTTCTTTTTGATGCTCATTTTCTAGTTTTGATCAATATTTCCTTTGTTTCGATACATATTTCCTTCATTTTGATGCTCCTTTTCTCATTACGATCAACATTTTCTTTGTTTCGATGAATATTTCCTTCATTTTAATGCTCATTTTCTAGTTATGATCAATATTTTCTTCATTTCGATGCATATTTCCTTCATTTTGATGCTCCTTTTCTTGTTACGATCAACATTTCATTCATTTCGATGCAGATTTCCTTCCTTTTGATGCTCGTTTTCTCGTTATGATCAATATTTCCTTTGTCTCGATGCATATTTCCAACTTTTAGATGCTCGTTTTATCATTATGATCAATGTTTCCTTTGTTTCGATGCATATTTACTTCATTTTGAAACTTCTTTTCTTTTTACGATCAACATTTCCTTCGTTTCGATGAATATTTCATACATTTTAATGCTTATTTCCTCGTTACGATCAACATTTCCTTTGTTTCGATGCACATTTCCTTCATTTTGATGCTCCTTTTCTTGTTACGATCAACATTTTATTCGTTTCGATGCAGATTTCCTTTTTTTACACTTGTTTTCTCATTACGATCAATATTTCCTTGGTTTCGATGCATATTTCCTTCGTTTTGATTCTCATTTTCTAGTTACAATATATATTACATTCGTTTCGATGCATATTTCCTTCATTTTGATGCTCCTTTTCTCGTTACGATCAACATTTCATTCGTTTCGATGCAGATTTCCATCATTTTGATGCTCCTTTTCTCAGTACGATCAACATTTCCTTCGTTTCTATGAATATTTCCTTCATTTTAATGCTCATTTTATCGTTACGATCAATATTTTCTTTGTTTCGATGTGTATTTCCTTTATTTTGATGCACTTTTTCTCGTTACGATCAGCATTTCCTTCGTTTCGATGCATATTTACTTCATTTTGATGCTCCTTTTCTTGTTATGATCAACATTTCATTCGTTTCGATGCAGATTTCCTTCTTTTTGATGCTCATTTTCTCGTTATGATCAATATTTCCTTTATTTCGATGCATATTTCCTTCATTTTGATTCTCCTTTTCTAATTACGATCAACGTTTCCTTCGTTTCAATGAATATTTCCTTCATTTTAATGCTCATTTTCTCGTTACGATCATCATTTCCTTCATTTTGAAGCATATTTCTTTCATTTTGATGCTCCTTTTCAAGTTACGATCAACATTTCATTCGTTTTGATGCAGATTTCCTTCTTTTGATGCTCGTTTTCTCGTTATGATCAATGTTTCTTTTGTTTCGATGCATATTTCCTTCATTTTCGATGCAGATTTCCTTCTTTTGATGCTCGTTTTCTCGTTATGATCAATGTTTCTTTGTTTCGATGCATATTTCCTTCATTTTGATGCTTCTTTTCTCATTATGATCAACATTTCCTTCGTTTCGATGAATATTTCCTTCATTTTAATGCTCATTTTCTCGTTATGATCAACATTTCCTTCATTTCGATGCATATTTCCTTCATTTTGATGCTCCTTTTCTTGCTACGATCAACATTTCATTCGTTTTGAAGCATATTTCCTTCTTTTTAATGCTCGTTTTCTCGTTATGATCAATATTTACTTTGTTTCGATGAAATTTTTCTTCGTTTTGATTCTTATTTTCTCGTTACGATCAATATTACCTTCGTTTCGATGCATATTTCCTTCATTTCGATTCTCCCTTTCTTATTACGATCAACATTTCTTTCGTTTCGATGCAGATTTCCTTCTTTTTGATGCTCGTTTTCTCGTTATGATTAATATTTCCTTTGTTTCGATGCATATTTCCTTCATTTTGATGCTCCTTTTCTCATTACAATCAACATTTCCTTCGTTTCGATGAAAATTTCCTTCATTTTAATGCTTATTTTCTCGTTACGATCAACATTTTCTTCGTTTCGATGCATATTTCCTTCATTTTGATGCTCCTTTTCTTGTTATTATCAACATGTCATACATTTCGATGTAGATTTCCTTCTTTTTGATGCTCGTTTTCTCGTTATGATCAATGTTTCTTTTGTTTCGATACATATTTCCTTCTTTTTTATGCTCGTTTTCTCGTTATGATCAATGTTTCCTTTGTTTCGACGCATATTTCCTTCATTTTGGTGCTCCTTTTTCTTGTTACGATCAACATTTCATTCGTTTCGATGCAGATTTCCTTCTTTTTTATGCTCGTTTTCTCGTTATGATCAATATTTCCTTTGTTTCGATGCATATTTCCTTCATTTTGATGTTCCTTTTCTAATTACGATCAACATTTCCTTCGTTTAAATGAATATTTCCTTCATTTTAATGCTCATTTTCTCGTTACGATCAACATTTCCTTCGTTTCGATGCATATTTCCTTCATTTTGATGCTCCTTTTCTTGTTACGATCAACATTTCATTCGTTTCGATGCAGATTTCCTTCTTTTTGATGCTCGTTTTCTCGTTATGATCAATGTTTACTTTGTTTCGATACATATTTCCTTCTTTTTTATGCTCGTTTTCTCGTTATGATCAATGTTTTCTTTTTTTCGATGTATATTTCCTTAATTTTGATGCTTCTTTTCCCATTACGATCAACATTTCCTTCGTTTCGATAAATATTTCCTTCATTTTAATGCATATTTTTTCGTTACGATCAACATTTCCTTCGTTTCGAAGCATATTTCCCTCATTTTGATGCTCCTTTTCCTGTTACGATGAACATTTCATTCGTTTTGTTGCAGATTTCCTTCTTTTTGATGCTCATTTTATCGTTATGATCAATATTTCCTTCATTTAAAGCTTATTTACTCGTTATGATCAACATTTTCTTTGTTTCGATGTATATTTCATTCATTTAAAGCTTATTTACTCGTTATGCACTTTTTCTCGTTACGATCAGCATTTCCTTCGTTTCAATGCATATTTATTTCATTTTGATGCTCCTTTTCTTGTTACGATCAACATTTCATTTGTTTCTACGCAGATTTCCTTCTTTTTGATGCTCATTTTCTAGTTATGATCAATATTTCCTTTATTTCGATAATTATTTCCTTCATTTTGATGCTCCTTTTCTCATTACGATCAATATTTCTTTTGTTTCGATGAATATTTCCTTCATTTTAATGCTTATTTTCTCGTTATGATAAACATTTCCTTCGTTTCGATGCATATTTCCTTCATTTTGATGCTCTTTTTCTTGTTACGATCAACATTTCATTCGTTTCGATGAAGATTTCCTTCTTTTTGATGCTCGTTTTCTCGTTATGATCAATATTTCCTTTGTTTCGATGCATATTTCCAACTTTTAGATGCTCGTTTTATCGTTATGATCAATGTTTCCTTTGTTTCGATGCATATTTACTTCATTTTGAAGCTTTTTTTCTCATTACGAATAACATTTCCTTCGTTTCGATGAATATTTCATTCATTTTAATTCTTATTTCCTCGTTACGATCAACATTTCCTTCGTTTCGATGCACATTTCCTTCATTTTGAAGCTCCTTTTCTTGTTACGATCAGCATTTCATTCGTTTCGATGCCGATTTCCATCATTTTGATGCTCTTTTTCTCAGTACGATCAACATTTCCTTCGTTTCTATGAATATTTCCTTCATTTTAATGCTCATTTTCTCGTTATGATCAATATTTTCTTTGTTTCGACGTATATTTCCATCATTTTGATGAACTTTTTCTCGTTACGATCAGCATTTCCTACGTTTCGATGCATATTTACTTCATTTTGATGCTCCTTTTCTTGTTATGATCAACATTTCATTCATTTCGATGCAGATTTCCTTCTTTTTGAAGCTCGTTTTCTCGTTATGTTCAATGTTTCCTTTGTTTCGATGCATATTTCCTTCATTTTGATGCTCCTTTTCTCGTTACGATCAATATTTCATTCGTTTCGATGCAGATTTTCGTCATTTTGATGCTCTTTTTCTCAGTACGATCAACATTTCCTTCGTTTTTATGAATATTTTCTTCATTTTAATGCTCATTTTCTCGTTACGAATAACATTTTCTTCGTTTCGATGTATATTTCCTTCATTTTGATGCACTTTTTCTCGTTACGATCAACATTTCCTTCGTTTCGATGCATATTTACTTCATTTTGATGCTCCTTTTCTTTTTACGATCAACATTTCATTCGTTTCGATGCAGATTTCCTTCTTTTTGATGCTCATTTTCTCGTTATGATCAATATTTCCTTTGTTTCGATGCATATTTCCTTCATTTTGATGCTCCTTTTCTCATTACAATCAACATTTCCTTCGTTTCGATGAATATTTCCTTCATTTTAATGCTCATTTTCTCGTTACGATCAACATTTCCTTCGTTTCGATGCATATTTCCTTCATTTTGATGCTCTTTTTCTCGTTTTTATCAACATTTCATTCGTTTCGATGCAGTTTTCCTTCTTTTTGATGCTCGTTTTCTCGTTATGATCAATGTTTCTTTTGTTTCGATACATATTTCCTTCTTTTTTATGCTCGTTTTCTCGTTATGATCAATGTTTCCTTTGTTTTGATGCATATTTCCTTCATTTTGGTGCTCCTTTTCTTGTTACGATCAACATTTCATTTGTTTCTACGCAGATTTCCTTCTTTTTGATGCTCATTTTCTAGTTATGATCAATATTTCCTTTATTTCGATAATTATTTCCTTCATTTTGATGCTCCTTTTCTCATTACGATCAATATTTCTTTTGTTTCGATGAATATTTCCTTCATTTTAATGCTTATTTTCTCGTTATGATAAACATTTCCTTCGTTTCGATGCATATTTCCTTCATTTTGATGCTCTTTTTCTTGTTACGATCAACATTTCATTCGTTTCGATGAAGATTTCCTTCTTTTTGATGCTCGTTTTCTCGTTATGATCAATATTTCCTTTGTTTCGATGCATATTTCCAACTTTTAGATGCTCGTTTTATCGTTATGATCAATGTTTCCTTTGTTTCGATGCATATTTACTTCATTTTGAAGCTTTTTTTCTCATTACGAATAACATTTCCTTCGTTTCGATGAATATTTCATTCATTTTAATTCTTATTTCCTCGTATACGATCAACATTTCCTTCGTTTCGATGCACATTTCCTTCATTTTGAAGCTCCTTTTCTTGTTACGATCAGCATTTCATTCGTTTCGATGCCGATTTCCATCATTTTGATGCTCTTTTTCTCAGTACGATCAACATTTCCTTCGTTTCTATGAATATTTCCTTCATTTTAATGCTCATTTTCTCGTTATGATCAATATTTTCTTTGTTTCGACGTATATTTCCATCATTTTGATGAACTTTTTCTCGTTACGATCAGCATTTCCTACGTTTCGATGCATATTTACTTCATTTTGATGCTCCTTTTCTTGTTATGATCAACATTTCATTCATTTCGATGCAGATTTCCTTCTTTTTGAAGCTCGTTTTCTCGTTATGTTCAATGTTTCCTTTGTTTCGATGCATATTTCCTTCATTTTGATGCTCCTTTTCTCGTTACGATCAATATTTCATTCGTTTCGATGCAGATTTTCGTCATTTTGATGCTCTTTTTCTCAGTACGATCAACATTTCCTTCGTTTCTATGAATATTTTCTTCATTTTAATGCTTCATTTTCTCGTTATGAATAACATTTTCTTCGTTTCGATGTATATTTCCTTCATTTTGATGCACTTTTTCTCGTTACGATCAACATTTCCTTCGTTTCGATGCATATTTACTTCATTTTGATGCTCCTTTTCTTTTTACGATCAACATTTCATTCGTTTCGATGCAGATTTCCTTCTTTTTGATGCTCATTTTCTCGTTATGATCAATATTTCCTTTGTTTCGATGCATATTTCCTTCATTTTGATGCTCCTTTTCTCATTACAATCAACATTTCCTTCGTTTCGATGAATATTTCCTTCATTTTAATGCTCATTTTCTCGTTACGATCAACATTTCCTTCGTTTCGATGCATATTTCCTTCATTTTGATGCTCCTTTTCTCGTTTTTATCAACATTTCATTCGTTTCGATGCAGTTTTCCTTCTTTTTGATGCTCGTTTTCTCGTTATGATCAATGTTTCTTTTGTTTCGATACATATTTCCTTCTTTTTTATGCTCGTTTTCTCGTTATGATCAATGTTTCCTTTGTTTTGATGCATATTTCCTTCATTTTGGTGCTCCTTTTCTTGTTACGATCAACATTTCATTTGTTTCTACGCAGATTTCCTTCTTTTTGATGCTCATTTTCTAGTTATGATCAATATTTCCTTTATTTCGATAATTATTTCCTTCATTTTGATGCTCCTTTTCTCATTACGATCAATATTTCTTTTGTTTCGATGAATATTTCCTTCATTTTAATGCTTATTTTCTCGTTATGATAAACATTTCCTTCGTTTCGATGCATATTTCCTTCATTTTGATGCTCTTTTTCTTGTTACGATCAACATTTCATTTGTTTCGATGAAGATTTCCTTCTTTTTGATGCTCGTTTTCTCGTTATGATCAATATTTCCTTTGTTTCGATGCATATTTCCAACTTTTAGATGCTCGTTTTATCGTTATGATCAATGTTTCCTTTGTTTCGATGCATATTTACTTCATTTTGAAGCTTTTTTTCTCATTACGAATAACATTTCCTTCGTTTCGATGAATATTTCATTCATTTTAATTCTTATTTCCTATATACGATCAACATTTCCTTCGTTTCGATGCACATTTCCTTCATTTTGAAGCTCCTTTTCTTGTTACGATCAGCATTTCATTCGTTTCGATGCCGATTTCCATCATTTTGATGCTCTTTTTCTCAGTACGATCAACATTTCCTTCGTTTCTATGAATATTTCCTTCATTTTAATGCTCATTTTCTCGTTATGATCAATATTTTCTTTGTTTCGACGTATATTTCCATCATTTTGATGAACTTTTTCTCGTTACGATCAGCATTTCCTACGTTTCGATGCATATTTACTTCATTTTGATGCTCCTTTTCTTGTTATGATCAACATTTCATTCATTTCGATGCAGATTTCCTTCTTTTTGAAGCTCGTTTTCTCGTTATGTTCAATGTTTCCTTTGTTTCGATGCATATTTCCTTCATTTTGATGCTCCTTTTCTCGTTACGATCAATATTTCATTCGTTTCGATGCAGATTTTCGTCATTTTGATGCTCTTTTTCTCAGTACGATCAACATTTCCTTCGTTTCTATGAATATTTTCTTCATTTTAATGTTCATTTTCTCGTTATGAATAACATTTTCTTCGTTTCGATGTATATTTCCTTCATTTTGATGCACTTTTTCTCGT
This sequence comes from Pogostemon cablin, assembly GCA_023678885.1. Classification (NCBI taxonomy): domain Eukaryota; kingdom Viridiplantae; phylum Streptophyta; class Magnoliopsida; order Lamiales; family Lamiaceae; genus Pogostemon; species Pogostemon cablin. The sequence continues at coordinate 7,374 of JAHCLQ010000593.1, read as the reverse complement.
TACGATCAACATTTCCTTCGTTTCGATGCATATTTACTTCATTTTGATGCTCCTTTTCTTTTTACGATCAACATTTCATTCGTTTCGATGCAGATTTCCTTCTTTTTGATGCTCATTTTCTCGTTATGATCAATATTTCCTTTGTTTCGATGCATATTTCCTTCATTTTGATGCTCCTTTTCTAATTACAATCAACATTTCCTTCGTTTCGATGAATATTTCCTTCATTTTAATGCTCATTTTCTCGTTACGATCAACATTTCCTTCGTTTCGATGCAAATTTCCTTCATTTTGATGCTCCTTTTCTCGTTTTTATCAACATTTCATTCGTTTCGATGCAGTTTTCCTTCTTTTTGATGCTCGTTTTCTCGTTATGATCAATGTTTCTTTTGTTTCGATACATATTTCCTTCTTTTTTATGCTCGTTTTCTCGTTATGATCAATGTTTCCTTTGTTTTGATGCATATTTCCTTCATTTTGGTGCTCCTTTTCTTGTTACGATCAACATTTCATTCGTTTCTATGCAGATTTCCTTCTTTTTTATGCTCATTTTCTCGTTATGATAAATATTTCCTTTGTTTTGATGCATATTTCCTTCATTTTGATGCTCATTTTCTCGTTACGATCAATATTTCTTTTGTTTCGATGAATATTTTCTTCATTTTAATGCTTATTTTCCGTTATGATCAACATTTCTTTCGTTTCAATGCATATTTCCTTCATTTTGATGCTCCTTTTCTTGTTACGATCAACATTTCATTCGTTTCGATGAAGATTTCCTTCTTTTTGATGCTCGTTTTCTCGTTATGATCAATATTTCCTTTGTTTCGATGCATATTTCCAACTTTTAGATGCTCGTTTTATCGTTATGATCAATGTTTCCTTTGTTTCGATGCATATTTACTTCATTTTGAAGCTTTTTTTCTCATTACGAATAACATTTCCTTCGTTTCGATGAATATTTCTTTCATTTTATTTCTTATTTCCTCGTTACGATCAACATTTCCATCGTTTCGATGCACATTTCCTTCATTTTGATGCTCCTTTTCTTGTTACGATCAACATTTCATTCGTTTCGATGCAGATTTCCATTATTTTGATGCTCCTTTTCTCAGTACGATCAACATTTCCTTCGTTTCTATGAATATTTCCTTCATTTTAATGCTCATTTTCTCGTTATGATCAATATTTTCTTTGTTTCGACGTATATTTCCATCATTTTGATGAACTTTTTCTCGTTACGATCAGCATTTCCTACGTTTCGATGCATATTTACTTCATTTTGATGCTCCTTTTCTTGTTATGATCAACATTTCATTCGTTTCGATGCAGATTTCCTTCTTTTTGATGCTCGTTTTCTCGTTATGTTCAATGTTTCCTTTGTTTCGATGCATATTTCCTTCATTTTGATGCTCCTTTTCTCATTACGATCAACATTTCATTCGTTTCGATGCAGATTTCCGTCATTTTGATGCTCTTTTTCTCAGTACGATCAGCATTTCCTTCGTTTCTATGAATATTTCCATCATTTTAATGCTTATTTTCTCGTTATGATCAACATTTTCTTCGCTTCGATGTATATTTCCTTCATTTTGATGCACTTTTTCTCGTTACGATCAACATTTCCTTCGTTTCGATGCATATTTACTTCATTTTGATGATCCTTTTCTGGTTACGATCAACATTTCATTCGTTTCGATGCAGATTTCCTACTTTTTTATGCTCGTTTTCTCGTTATGATCAATATTTCCTTTGTTTCGATGCATATTTCCTTCATTTTGATGCTACTTTTCTCATTACAATCAACATTTCCTTCGTTTCGATGAATATTTCCTTCATTTTAATGCTCATTTTCTCGTTACGATCAACATTTCCTTCGTTTCGATGCATATTTCCTTCATTTTGATGCTCCTTTTCTCGTTTTTATCAACATTTCATTCGTTTCGATGCAGTTTTTCTTCTTTTTGATGCTCGTTTTCTCGTTATGATCAATGTTTCTTTTTTTTCGATACATATTTCCTTCTTTTTTATGCTCGTTTTCTCGTTATGATCAATGTTTCCTTTGTTTTGATGCATATTTTCTTCATTTTGGTGCTCCTTTTCTTGTTACGATCAACATTTCATTCGTTTCTATGCAGATTTCCTTCTTTTTTATGCTCATTTTCTCGTTATGATAAATATTTCCTTTGTTTCGATGCATATTTCCTTCATTTTGATGCTCATTTTCTCATTACGATCAATATTTCTTTTGTTTCGATGAATATTTTCTTCATTTTAATGCTTATTTTCCGTTATGATCAACATTTCTTTCGTTTCAATGCATATTTCCTTCATTTTGATGCTCCTTTTCTTGTTACGATCAACATTTCATTCGTTTCGATGAAGATTTCCTTCTTTTTGATGCTCGTTTTCTCGTTATGATCAATATTTCCTTTGTTTCGATGCATATTTCCAACTTTTAGATGCTCGTTTTATTGTTATGATCAATGTTTACTTTGTTTCGATGCATATTTACTTTAGTTTGATGCTTCTTTTCTCATTACGATCAACATTTCCATCGTTTCGATTAATATTTCATTCATTTTATTTCTTATTTCCTCGTTACGATCAACATTTCCATCGTTTCGATGCACATTTCCTTCATTTTGATGCTCCTTTTCTTGTTACGATCAACATTTCATTCGTTTCGATGCAGATTTCCATTATTTTGATGCTCCTTTTCTCAGTACGATCAACATTTCCTTTGTTTCTATGAATATTTCCTTCATTTTAATGCTCATTTTCTCGTTATGATCAACATTTTTTCGTTTCGACGTATATTTCCATCATTTTGATGCACTTTTTCTCGTTACGAACAACATTTCCTTCGTTTCAATGCATATTTACTTCATTTTGATGCTCCTTTTCTTGTTATGATCAACATTTCATTCGTTTCGATGCAGATTTCCTTCTTTTTGATGCTCGTTTTCTCGTTATGTTCAATGTTTCCTTTGTTTCGAAGCATATTTCCTTCATTTTGATGCTCCTTTTCTCATTACGATCAACATTTCATTCGTTTCGATGCAGATTTCCGTCATTTTGATGCTCTTTTTCTCAGTACGATCAGCATTTCCTTCGTTTCTATGAATATTTCCATCATTTTAATGCTTATTTTCTCGTTATGATCAACATTTTCTTCGCTTCGATGTATATTTCCTTCATTTTGATGCACTTTTTCTCGTTACGATCAGCATTTCCTTCGTTTCGATGCATATTTACTTCATTTTGATGATCCTTTTCTGGTTACGATCAACATTTCATTCGTTTCGATGCAGATTTCCTACTTTTTTATGCTCGTTTTCTCGTTATGATCAATATTTCCTTTGTTTCGATGCATATTTCCTTCATTTTGATGCTACTTTTCTCATTATGATCAACATTTCCTTCGTTTCGATGAATATTGCCTTCATTTTAATGCTCATTTTCTCGTTACGATCAACATTTCCTTCGTTTCGATGCATATTTACTTCATTTTGATGCTCCTTTTCTTGCTACGATCAACATTTCATTCGTTTTGATGCAGATTTCCTTCTTTTTGATGCTCGTTTTCTCGTTACGATCAATATTTCCTTTGTTTCGATGAATTTTTTCTTCATTTTGATTCTTATTTTCTCGTTACGATCAATATTACTTCGTTTCGATGCATATTTCCTTCATTTTGATGCTCCTTTTCTTATTACGATCAACATTTCATTCGTTTAGATGCAGATTTCCTTCTTTTTGATGCTCGTTTTCTCTTTATGATCAATGTTTCCTTTGCTTCGATGCATATTTCCTTCGTTTGATTCTCATTTTCTCTTTACGATCAATATTTTCTTCGTTTTGATGCATATTTCCTTCATTTTGATGCTCATTTTCTTGTTACGATCAACATTTCCTTCGTTTGATGCATATTTACTTCATTTTGATGCTCCTTTTCTTGTTACGATCAACATTTCATTCATTTCGATGCATATTTCCTTCTTTTTTTTGCTCATTTTCTCGTTATGATCAATATTTCCTTTGTTTCGATGCATATTTCCTTCATTTTGATGCTCCTTTTCTCATTACGATCAACATTTAATTCTTTTCAATGAATATTTCCTTCATTTTAATGCTCATTTTCTCGTTACGATCAACATTTCCTTCGTTTTGATGCATATTTCCACTATTTTGATGCTCATTTTCTTGTTACGATCAACATTTCATTTGTTTCGATGCAGATTTCCTTCTCTTTGATGCTCGTTTTCTCGTTATGATCAATGTTTCCTTTATTTCAATACATATTTCCTTCTTTTTTATGCTCATTTTCTCGTTAAGATCAATGTTTCCTTTGTTTCGACGCATATTTCCTTCATTTTGATGCTTCTTTTCTCATTACAATCAACATTTCCTTCGTTTCAATGAATATTTCCTTCATTTTAATGCTCATTTTTCGTTACGATCAACATTTCCTTCGTTTCGAAGCATATTTCATTCATTTTGATGCTCCTTTTCTTGTTACGATCAACATTTCATTTTTTTCGATTCAGATTTCCTTCTTTTTGATCTTGTTTTATCGTTATGATCAATATTTCCTTCATTTTAATGCTCATTTTCTCGTTATGATCAACATTTTCTTCGTTTCGATGTATATTTTCTTCATTTTGATGCACTTTTTCTCGTTACGATCTGCATTTCCTTCGTTTCAAAGCATATTTAATTCATTTTGATACTCCTTTTCTTGTTACGATCAACATTTCATTCGTTTCTATGCAGATTTTCTTCTTTTTTATGCTCATTTTCTCGTTATGATAAATATTTCCTTTGTTTCGATGTATATTTCCTTCATTTTGATGCTCATTTTCTCATTACGATCAATATTTCTTTTGTTTCGGTGAATATTTCCTTCATTTTAATGCTTATTTTCTCGTTATGATCAACATTTCCTTCGTTTCGATGCATATTTCCTTCATTTTGATGCTCCTTTTCTTGTTACGATCAACATTTCATTCGTTTCGATGAAGATTTCCTTCTTTTTGATGCTCGTTTTCTCGTTATGATCAATATTTCCTTTGTTTCGATGCATATTTCCAACTTTTAGATGCTCGTTTTATCGTTATGATCAATGTTTACTTTGTTTCGATGCATATTTACTTTAGTTTGATGCTTCTTTTCTCATTACGATCAACATTTCCATCGTTTCGATTAATATTTCATTCATTTTATTTCTTATTTCCTCGTTACGATCAACATTTCCATCGTTTCGATGCACATTTCCTTCATTTTGATGCTCCTTTTCTTGTTACGATCAACATTTCATTCGTTTCGATGCAGATTTCCATTATTTTGATGCTCCTTTTCTCAGTACGATCAACATTTCCTTTGTTTCTATGAATATTTCCTTCATTTTAATGCTCATTTTCTCGTTATGATCAACATTTTTTCGTTTCGACGTATATTTCCATCATTTTGATGCACTTTTTCTCGTTACGAACAACATTTCCTTCGTTTCAATGCATATTTACTTCATTTTGATGCTCCTTTTCTTGTTATGATCAACATTTCATTCGTTTCGATGCAGATTTCCTTCTTTTTGATGCTCGTTTTCTCGTTATGTTCAATGTTTCCTTTGTTTCGAAGCATATTTCCTTCATTTTGATGCTCCTTTTCTCATTACGATCAACATTTCATTCGTTTCGATGCAGATTTCCGTCATTTTGATGCTCTTTTTCTCAGTACGATCAGCATTTCCTTCGTTTCTATGAATATTTCCATCATTTTAATGCTTATTTTCTCGTTATGATCAACATTTTCTTCGCTTCGATGTATATTTTATTCATTTTGATGCACTTTTTCTCGTTACGATCAGCATTTTCTTCGTTTCGATGCATATTTACTTCATTTTGATGATCCTTTTCTGGTTACGATCAACATTTCATTCGTTTCGATGCAGATTTCCTACTTTTTTATGCTCGTTTTCTCGTTATGATCAATATTTCCTTTGTTTCGATGCATATTTCCTTCATTTTGATGCTACTTTTCTCATTATGATCAACATTTCCTTCGTTTCGATGAATATTGCCTTCATTTTAATGCTCATTTTCTCGTTACGATCAACATTTCCTTCGTTTCGATGCATATTTACTTCATTTTGATGCTCCTTTTCTTGCTACGATCAACATTTCATTCGTTTTGATGCAGATTTCCTTCTTTTTGATGCTCATTTTCTCGTTACGATCAATATTTCCTTTGTTTCGATGAATTTTTTCTTCATTTTGATTCTTATTTTCTCGTTACGATCAATATTACTTCGTTTCGATGCATATTTCCTTCATTTTGATGCTCCTTTTCTTATTACGATCAACATTTCATTCGTTTCGATGCAGATTTCCTTCTTTTTGATGCTCGTTTTCTCTTTATGATCAATGTTTCCTTTGCTTCGATGCATATTTCCTTCGTTTGATTCTCATTTTCTCTTTACGATCAATATTTTCTTCGTTTTGATGCATATTTCCTTCATTTTGATGCTCATTTTCTTGTTACGATCAACATTTCCTTCGTTTGATGCATATTTACTTCATTTTGATGCTCCTTTTCTTGTTACGATCAACATTTCATTCATTTCGATGCATATTTCCTTCTTTTTTTTGCTCATTTTCTCGTTATGATCAATATTTCCTTTGTTTCGATGCATATTTCCTTCATTTTGATGCTCCTTTTCTCATTACGATCAACATTTAATTCTTTTCAATGAATATTTCCTTCATTTTAATGCTCATTTTCTCGTTACGATCAACATTTCCTTCGTTTTGATGCATATTTCCACTATTTTGATGCTCATTTTCTTGTTACGATCAACATTTCATTTGTTTCGATGCAGATTTCCTTCTTTTTGATGCTCGTTTTCTCGTTATGATCAATGTTTCCTTTGTTTCAATACATATTTCCTTCTTTTTTATGCTCATTTTCTCGTTAAGATCAATGTTTCCTTTGTTTCGACGCATATTTCCTTCATTTTGATGCTTCTTTTCTCGTTACAATCAACATTTCCTTCGTTTCAATGAATATTTCCTTCATTTTAATGCTCATTTTTCGTTACGATCAACATTTCCTTCGTTTCGAAGCATATTTCATTCATTTTGATGCTCCTTTTCTTGTTACGATCAACATTTCATTTTTTTCGATTCAGATTTCCTTCTTTTTGATGCTTGTTTTATCGTTATGATCAATATTTCCTTCATTTTAATGCTCATTTTCTCGTTATGATCAACATTTTCTTCGTTTCGATGTATATTTTCTTCATTTTGATGCACTTTTTCTCGTTACGATCTGCATTTCCTTCGTTTCAAAGCATATTTAATTCATTTTGATACT